>WUWR02000225.1:0-126022 GCA_009982885.2 Hyles vespertilio
TAAAAATATCGGCAAGGCATACATGTAACGATGAAAATGAATGAAGTATTAAATAGTATGAAGCGAAAGAGCCATATTGATACGGGGTGATAGTCCATAGTCCCCAACTAACTTTGTAATAGTCAGAAAGTGTGTAAATGCATGTATCTATTAACTTGAAAATATATTACCAAAATTGCAACTAAAACAACATTCAAAACAAAACATGGACTTCTTAAAACAAAGTAGAACGTCCTTCACAATTGTGCAATCTGCATAGAAATCTATATATTAATACGTGATGCAAAAACTTTGGACCCCTTTTTACGAAAATTGCTCGGACGCAGGAGCATAAAATTTGGCACACTTATAGTTTATATGTAGGAGATGTGCAGAACGCTAATATTTTTCAATAATAATGCTTATAAGTACATTAAATCAAAAATAAAACATTACACACAGTACCATGCATTTCACACACACATACATACCCAGGTATTTGTACACGCATACATACTCTGTTGTCAATTGTATCTTTTCTTTTTCATTTGCTCTTCTGACATAGACATATCAAACAAAAAGTTTTATTTGCCAAATGAGGTAATAATATTAATATTAAAAGAGAATATTAATTTTAAATGAGGCAATGATTAATATTAGGCCTAATATTTTATTTATTTTTTATTTTATTTTTATTTATTTGGGAAACAACAGATACAATATAACATAGAATTAACAACAACTAGAAATACATAATCCACAACAGTTTTCCACAGATAACAATAACATAAAGAGCTGTGCGTACCTATACAATGATACACACCCAGACCCAGGTTACATGAGATGAAAGTTTAAAAATAAGATCACAAATATTTAAGTATACGTTCAATATAAATTGAGTGCAATTTTTGCTTGTATTGAGATGGAGAAAGATGGAATATATCTATACAATTACAATCATTAGCTGTAATGCTGTTATATGAACGACAAGTTCTCTTGATAAACACATTCATGCCATAGTTTGTTCTGGAAGTACCAACGTGAAAAAGTACCTTTTTACGCGCAGACAGACGAGGACAGACATACGATATCTTGCTGACGAAATAAGGGGAGTCAATTTGATTCCTAATTATTTTATACAGGAACATAAGATCACGTTCGGCTCGTCGGTCCTTCAGGCTTAATAAACCATGCTTTAAACTGAACATCATGTCGACTCCGCCAAACGAGATGTTTAATAAATTTATCTTGGATGCGTTCTAAACCGTCAATATATGTATCATATTGAGGATTCCAAACTACTGACGCATATTCAAGTAAAGGCCTCACGAGTGACTTGTATAAAAGTGTCAGAGTCGTCAAATTTTTGAATTCCTTGCTAGTTCTCAAGACAAATCCCAACATACGAAAGGCTTTCTGAGTTGTACCAAGTATGTGAGTATCGAAAATAAGTTTGCTGTCGAGGACAATACCCAGATCGCGCACCTCGGACACTCTTGTGATTTCCTCATCGTTTAGGATATATTTATATTCAATTAATTTTCTCTTTCTGGTGAAAGATATCACGTTGCATTTTTTACGTTTAAGTATAACAAGTTCCGCTTACAATAACTACAAAAACCATTAAGGTCATTTTGAAGTTCAGAGCAGTCGTTAGTATTTGAGATTATTTTGTATATTTTTTTATCATCTGCATATAAAAGGACATTAGGTGAATTAAATGTGTAAGGACATCATTTACATATATATTAAATAGAAGAGGTCCGAGATGCGACCCTGCGGAACCCCAGATGTTACCGGCACAAAAGAAGAACAAAATCCTTTGACAGTCACAGCTTGGCTACGCTCTCTTAGGTATGACTCAAGCCATCGAAGCAGATCACCGTGTATACCAATTCCTGCAAGTTTGCGTAATAAAATATTGTGCGAAATTTGTCGAAAGCCTTGCTGTAATCGGTATACACTGCATCAACTTGTAAACCTCTGTCCATTGCCGTGGTAATAAAATCGACAAATTCACACAAGTTTGACTCAGTTGATCTACCACAAACAAATCCATGTTGTTGGGGTGCTATAATAGGCCTTACAATAGGAGAAACGATATCGCAGATTACCGTACAAAACACCTTCGGTATGATACTAATTTTAGATATAGGGCGATAATTTTTAATATTATGTTTATCGCCGTTTTTAAAAAACGGAACAATATATGAACGTTTCCACTTAACTGGCATCACGCCCAGGTGTAAAGACAAATTCAAAAGTTTATATAGTGGCAACGACAAACACTTATAACATCTGTTAAGGAACACTGATGGAATTCCATCCGGGCCAGCACCCTTTTTTATATCAAAGACTTCAAATACTTGGAGACGGTGTCTTGTGAGATATATACAGAACCGAGGTTAAGATATTACGACAGTCAACCAATCACTAGTTACAGACACATGTTTATCATCAAAAGCTGACCTAAAGTGTGCGTTGAAAAGGTCACTGATTACCCTACCATCAGAGGAAGTGATTTTATCTAAGAACATGCAATCTGGGATAGTATTTGCAGCCCTTTTAGATTTGACAAAGTTCCAAAAATATTTACTGTTCTTTAATATTTGCATTTCAGCATGTGCGATATATTGAGCATAACATTCCCTTTCAATTCTTTTTTGTCTATCTCTCAACAAAGCAAAACTAGAGTAATCATTATGGCGACCGTATATTTTCCATTTTTTATGATATTTTAATTTCTCCTTATTTATTTTTATCAAAGGCAGGGAATACCAAATAGGATATCTACGTTCCAAATTAATCATTTTCCGAGGCACGTATTTATTTATAATTTGTTCTAAAATACTATCAAACAAATCCATGCTTTGATCAATATCATTAGTAACCAAACAAGTATTCCAATCAATTTTAGTAAGGGCGTCAATAATTAAATTATAGTCAGCATTAGCAAAACTATAGGATAATCTAGGCGGACAACGAAGATAATGTAGATTTAAATTTAAAAAAGATAAATCTAAGGCAGGGTGATGATCATCCTCCGGCACTAAAGGAGACACAGATTTAGTGACATGACACTTAACATTACCAATACTAAATCCAAAAGTCTATTATTTTATTCACAACGAAATTATATTGTTCAAAGCTATTAAAGATAAAAAGTTGGATAATGAATTAGTTAATAAATCCTGATCCGCTCCATTAAGAGTAACCAAATTGTCTAGATCTGATTTATACCACTGAGCGGCACTGATGTTAAAATCACCGACCAATAAATAATAATCATATATATTGTCCATCATAGATTGATACCATATCGTAGAAACATATTTCGTCACTGTGTTGTAAATTGCATTGCGGAAATAACAACAATAAAATCTTATTTTTAGTACTTTGCCTTTTTTCTAATAAAAAGAACAAGGAGACTATGTCAGCAGATTTATTATTATTAGAAGGAGAAAAATATACGTCTGTGACTATGAGACCCTTTTTTATAGCAATAAGAACACCACCGCCATTTTATCTTGTCTGGAAGAATAATCACGATCACACCTGTACACACTATATCTACTATCGAACAATTCCGCGTCAAATATACCAGACATTAACCAAGTCTCGCTTAGACATATGATATCGTAGTTAGACAATAATATATTTGCAGAAAAAGTGTTCGTTTTAGTGCGGAGGCCACGCACGTTTTGGTAGTATACGTTCAACTGTAAAGCCATAACAAATAAACTAACTTTAACAATAACACAGCAAATTTAACGTGGTATGAAATCGAAACCATTGGCATGAATAGTATCAAAAACTTATTAAGAATAATTCCTTTCTCCAGTTGAATACAAAAGCACAATACACAATACAAAAGCAAACAGAACTAGCCATATTCAACACATAAATAGGTACAATATAAAAATAACAAATAAATATCAGTACTCCATCGAGAACGAAACAGTATATCAATTTGGGAAATTAACATAGTTATTACTTAAACAATAAGGTTTAAATCATCATCAGACGAAATATGGACAAGTTTCCTCGTATC
Organism: Hyles vespertilio; assembly: GCA_009982885.2. Taxonomy (NCBI): domain Eukaryota; kingdom Metazoa; phylum Arthropoda; class Insecta; order Lepidoptera; family Sphingidae; genus Hyles; species Hyles vespertilio. The sequence continues at coordinate 4,031 of WUWR02000225.1, forward strand.
ATTTTACGCACCATTACTGAATAATTCTTTATCCATACGTATTTATAATTTTTATCTTTAGCAATTTTTTTCGCTCTATTGAGTAATGACTTATTATAACTAGAGAGGTGTTCATTAAAATAAATGTTGGATGAATTATTATTGAAACCAATGTCGCACGCTTTTAGGTTTTTGAGAGCTCTCAAACGAGACAAAAACTCATCTTTCTTATATCGGGCCAGGAAGTGAACAATAATCGGCCTAGGCTTTTGTTATCCTTATTCAGAAGAGCCACGCGTGTGACAAAGTCAATATCGCTGTCAACGTTTACTGGACAATTAGCTTGAGCGGCAAGTCTAGATATGATGTTTAACAAATTCTCCCCATTCTTTCCGGTAAGCCAATAATTTCGATGTTCGAACGACGACCCCATTGTTCCTGTTTTTCAACACACGAGTTAATAGTTTTTAGCTGTTTAGTGATATCATAATTTGGGATTCCAACGAGCCCATTAATTTTGATTTGTTTCAATGTCGTCAATTCTCTTAGCAACCGAATCATACTTCATCTCACTAATAAATTTACAGATGCTTGCAGATTCGTGATATTAAATGTAATATAAAAAAAGATTTTAATAATAATGCATAAAAAGTACATTAAATCAATAAATAAACCAGCATGCATTTGACACTCGCATACACAAGTATTGTACACGTATACATACTCTTTGGTCAAATTGTTTCTTTGGTTGATTATAGACATAGTTGAATGTCAATCAGAAAAATTTGTTTACTGTGGTTTTGTTGAATGTCAAACAGGAAAGATTTATTTGACGAATACTACGTGAAATACTGAGCGCTTATACAAACTGTGTAGCAGTAAGATACTTTTAAATGTACACGGACTATCATTATATGCATAAAGAAGTTCTGTAGCAGCAATCTGCAATAACAACATTCAAGTACAAAAAAAATATATAATTTACTATTGCTGGTTCAAAGCAATTATTGTAGTTTACGATTTTAGTAATTGCATATACTTCAGGGGAAATAAGCGATTTTGAGAGATACGTACATTTAAATGTGCACGAATTATCAGAATAACAACATCATCATACAGGTAAAAACTTTTTCTCTTCTTGATTTGGTCGAATTTCGACCACTAGGCGACCACTAGTACTTTTAGATACGCAATCCATATAAGTGTCCGCCCACTCCCCTATATTTCACGATCTAAACACAGCAGCAGTAAAACCAATTTGGAATTGAAATCCTTCGAGCAATAACCATTCGTAGTTAATGGCGGACGACAGTCGTGCATCGGGGACGCTGTAAACTAAATTGTCCGATGGCTCAATTCCACAATCATTATTTATAGCGTATCAAACACGTGATGGATGCGCTTTATTGCGCGATCAAGTTCAATGTTCTTTCGTTTGATTGGTTGTCAGTTTATGGACAAGAGTTCAGTTAAATAATCTTGACAATGGAGTTATTAAGTGGAAGAATTAAAACCATTCCGATTGTTAGTTAAAAAGAGGCTCAATACCTCCTTGCTTCGGACTTTGTGCAAACTATTGAGGGTACAAGTATCAATGGGTACAAGTAACGCACCTAATATCGCAGTATTGTTGAAGTTCATTGCGAAGGTAATTAGCGCGGAGATTGTTTAGATTAAAGAGTTGAAAAGTAATTTATGTTCTATACCAAGTCTTAACACAAACTCTGTGAGGTTAAGAGACACCCAATCAAAAATATACACCCATATTCCCCAAGAATATTTTCGTGCCTAATAAATCCCCGGTTCTTTTTTTCTATGAATGGTATCGCTATACGACCGTAATAGACAGTAGCAATGGTTGGTATTCCCCTGCGCTCACCATTCTGAGACATATGATATTAAGTCTCAATATGTCCGTCCAGTAATCTGGCTACAATGTCCTTCAAACCGGAACACAGCAATGCGTTTATACTACTGTTTAGCGAGACAAATGGAATATTTGAAAACTATCCAATCGAAAAATCCCACAAGCACGTAAATATTGCAACAGGAAATGGTGGAAGTCTTGTTCCCGTCTTTCTCACGGGGAACAACACGAAGTTGGCGAAGTTATATAAACCTTTGCTAAGGGAACGCGGACACCGACGGAATAATAATAATCGTGCGTAATTTTCGCTCGCGTTATGAATATTCATATTGTATTCCTGATTCCGCTGATAAATACAGGCTTTGATTGAGACCGTTGTGGTATGAAACTTTTGAGATTCAAGGATTTTTGGGTTGGTGTTTTTCAACCTTCAATTATCGTGGTGATAGGGCAATGGATGCGGATATTTTGATTTAAGTCGGTCTTGTCGTTCACCTAGACAGTAGTATGTCTCTCTAGATGGTCCACTCTAGATGGTTGGTCTAAGCACTGCCTTTATGTTTGGATCGTATTACTTACGAAAAATACAACTTGTAGAATCTCGACCACACCAGGCAAAATCTATTTTCTATTGGACGAAGGTAATCCTTTAACATTAGATGAAACGCTTTTTTATTTCCCTGTTTCAACCTATGAAAATACTAGTGATGTTCGAGATTAAACAAGGCACAACAAGCTCTGATCTGTATCGATAACTTGTAATCTTATTAAGTGATTAGGCCGTCGTCGGGTCTTTGTTCAAGACGCCGACAAAGTCACCACTTGAACTTGTAATACTTAGATCAATGTTAAGTTAATACAGTAATCTGTCTTTGTGAAAAACTTCGTATTGATAATTTCAATTGTAAAACCAACCTCATATGATCTTAGGAGGAGTATAACTCTCGTTTGGGTTTTTCTAGTTGTGCATATATTTCTTCACAGAATATTAAATGCTGTCATTTTGGTTAATGAGTTTTGTTTTAGGGACTCTCTTGATATACATTGAGATATAAGTTAATAGTTACTGGATTGTAATTATGCATCATTTAAGACACGAAAAGTCGTCAATTGGGCAGATTTAAAATACGGCAATCACAAATCAAAATCTTTTGAACGGTAACATCTGTGTAGTTGAAAGTTCTGTAAATTAATATCAAGGTATAAATACCATACGACTGCATATGAATAAAAAGTAAACAATAAGTTGATGACAGCCCGATTTATAGCAGAGATTGTAGTTTTGTGCACGAAAGTTGATACGTTCGCCCTTGGTGTTCGCCATTCCGTCTACAATTTCGATTTCCTTGTCGTTATTTATCACACGCTAGATATGTATGGATTTTTTCACGTATTCTGATCTGTGTTATTCTTTTTCATAAGTAAAGTTAAGCTAAATATTAAGCAAAAAATTTTAGAGCCGTCGTAGTACGAGCCAGATTTTGATGATTAGAGGGCGACAATATAAATGGGAAGTATTGTGTCTAGTTTCCTTAATAACATTCTGAGGTAACTGAATGCTTGATGCATTCAGTTTCCTAGTAGTTTTAGCGAACAGTGGTACTAACGAAGAAATAGGTGCTAACCACCGAGTGACTGGTCTGTAACTGTACCATGGTTACCAGCTCACCCACGGCTCCATCGGAGCATTTTTCTGCCACCAAATAGCAGAGTAGAAGTATTTAAATTCCAGATTGAAAGACATTATAACTAGGGATTATCGGTCATTCTTTATCAACCTATATACGTCCCACTGCAGGGCACGGAATTCGTCTATAGTCGAGCGTACGATTGAAAGTGGTTAGGCCATACAGTCCACCAGCTGGTTTAGTGCGGGTTGGCAGTCATTACATACCTTAGAAATTACTGGTCTTTATTTAACCTCTACTGTATAGGTTGAAGAGTGGCGCGTACCTTCAGGCGACATCCTTAAAAGAGCTTATCACTTCTAAGTATAGCACAAAATGTCCATTAAAATCTGTATAAAATCTTTCACCTGTCAAAAATGGCGCGAAAACCCCGTGAACCCGCAAATCCCGACACTCCTAGGCCAATCACGAACCTCGGGCGAGGCTATTGTTTGACTAATTGAGAAGGCCAACTCGACAGGCTCGGAAACGGGCCTACTTGTTGAGCCCCTGTTTACGCGCGGCCTATTGAGAGCATTCAGATTACTGACGCTCATTGGCTGCAGACGTTAATTGGCTAAACTGAGGAATTGGGTGAAAATTGATGAATTAGGTGTAAGCTGAGAAATGAGCAGTCTGAGATTATCAGAGAAGAGTTGTGTTGAAATCCTGCTTCAGTCTTGAATGATATATTGAGACTTAACATCTTATGTCTCAGGATGGCTAGCGCAGTGTTGTTTGGTTATGCTACTGTCCGTGAGCGGTCGTATGACTTACCATCAGGTGATGGTGAAGGCATGCCCGTCTCTTCATTAATTGCAATAAAAATGGTATCTAATAAATTTTGTAATTTAATAAAATAATTCGAATTATAGCCAGTGAAGTAAATTTTAAATGACTTCTTATGACATAAGGGTTACTTATGACCAACTCTTCAACTTTAAATAACCCGTCTATTCGGATTTGCTTAATTATATCATTTGACCAAAATATTTAAATCGGAAAATGCTGGGAATTACAACCGTGGGATAATGTTAAAAAACCACAACGGTTGAAGCATCGAAGTTTCTATTTTTTTTTATGTGGAATTGCTTAACAGTTATCTTTCCTTATAGGCCTATTTTAAATATTTCTACACCGATCTTTATTATACGTTTAGCTACTTACAAGGGATTTTCTGAGGTCTTTTAATTAAATACGTTTTTTTTCTGTCTTCTGGGCGTGTCTATATATTAGGACGTAGATATTAAATTTTACATGAATAATAGTTAACATATAAGAAGGCCATTACAAAATTAACTGAATTCATAATTAGTCATTAGCTTTATTTATAATTACTGCCATATTATTCTTCTGCTAATTCTATTGGCGTGTGTGGCAAAATTTGGAACTAAAACATAAAATAGAAAATATATTTAACGCATTGTTCAAGATATATTTTCATAATACATATAAACAACAAGCATGTATTCTCGTTATTCATAGTATTAAGATATATTTTGATTTTGACAACAGCATGATCACAAAGCATTTCAAACGCCAAAAGATCGTAGACGATCTATAATCCTTAATTTTCATCAATTGGATACAAAAGAAAATTATACATCAATCATAACATGAACAACATCAATGGAGCTACTAATGTTTATACCAGTGGTGACGCGATTTAAAAATTTAATTATTATCTTATTTATCTTCGAACTTTCTCTCTTTCGACCTATGAATGACCTATATTAATTTCCCATCACGTCCGATTTAAATAAAAGTTACACTGAGCATCCGTTTCATACATGACAGCGATACATGGTTGAGAGCTTTCATCCCCAAGAGACACTTGTGGCATTGTACACGGAGATTCACAAGAATTCACAAAAGTTCCTCCACTCGCACTCAAGAACCTCTTAAACGTCGAGAGTGGTGTTGCCACGCGATTTTATTTACTAAGAACAATTTGTGAGACACAAAGTAACTGTTGTTAAGATTTGTTATTTCGAGACGATGAAGCTGGGTCATGAAGTGATTAGTAATTATAAGTAGATAGATAGATAGATGAATCGTTGATTTTGGCTACAATAAAAACAAAACAACGAATTAGACATTGTGGTGGTACCAACCCATTCGGCCTCTCACATACGAGAGACCAACCACCTACCAGAAGTACATAAACGTACTACAATCTTCACGTTTGTGAGAAATCGTCTATTTGGGTGTATGCTGTTAGGGCCTAAGTCAGTTTTGTCAGCAATCGTATTACTTGTCTTTTCGTGATGACCACATAATCAATAGTACCTTCAGCTGTAGTGTTTATCTCAATAGTCATAGAAAAATGACCACATCAACCTGCTGGATTTAATGTAAAATGTATTATACTGTCGGACGCCCGCCTACAATGTGGACGGACGAACTGGATAAGGTTGCAGGAAGTCATTGGATGCAGGCCGACGACACCAGGTCGATATGGAGATCCTTGGGGGAGGCCCTACGTTCAGTAGTGGACATCCTGTAGCTGAGATGGACGATGATAATGATGATTATACTATCATCTACGTCTGCTATTCCATTATGATTTGTATATGTTTTATTAGTAGTTTTTTCAGCAGTTGTGTTTCAGCAGGTTATGTCAGCGTTCATGGTTAGTATTTTCTTAGACGTTTCCTTCGCTTTAGCATAATGATGATTGCCCAGGTTTGTTCTGCGTTAGCTACGGATTTTTACCATTTTCATGTTTCACATCCGATCTTTGTAGGTGCAGCTTTTTATTTTTAAAATATTTTTCTTTAGCAGTGATTGTTGAAGCCATGTAGTTTTTTTGATTATTATTATCTTATCAAGATGTATGGGAAAATGAATTCTAAGGTATTTGCTGCTTTAAGAAAATCGTAGGAATCTTACTTTGGATCCAAAGTAACGTTGTAGTTTATACTCGTATTGCGTGCGATTTTCAAGTCTCACATAAAAATGTGACAATATTGCACGATTGTACAACTCACAATCGAACGTTATACAGGGTATATCAAGACTGCTACCGAAAACGAAGCCGGGTGGTAGTTTAAGCGACTTCAGATACAATGCAACAGAAAAAGTAAAGAAAAAGCGACCATTTTTTTTTTTGTTTTTTTTTCCTATGGCCATATTTGGGTGGTAAATACACTTTTTTCCTAAAATAATAGTGTTTAACCTTTAATTATAAATACTCTAAGGTATAAAAGAGTTTTAAATTATTATTTTAGCAAAAACTATGGATTTACCACCCAAAATGACGATGTTTAAAAATTCATAAAAAATAATTGTCGCGTTTCTGTGCGAAATTTTTAGTGCATTGTGTTTGTAGTCACTAAAACTACCACCTGGCTTCGTTTTCGGTAACAGTCTTGAGATACCCGGTATACTTCCACTGAATAGATGTTATTTTAATAGTATTATCGACAACCTCCATGGTGCGGTTGGTTAGACGCCGGCTGTAAAACCATGGGCCGTGGGTTCGATCTCCGCACCGAGACAAATGTTTGTGAGAAAAGCCTCTCGTACTTTCTGATACCCAAAATTAATATTTGTGGGCCGGACAAACATTTCTCATATTATGGTATCGGTTTCCCCTCTATTGTATCTCCATAGCGATCCTAGATGATTAAAATATTTAAAACAAGCATTAGATTGAAATGTAAAATGTTAATAAGGAAATGCCTGGTCACGATTCCGTTTAATTGGCAATGTGAAGGCCACGCCATGAGAACGGCTTTACGCGTCGTGTGATTTTACATTATATAACTCCTTAATGTATTTATTGTGTTAAGTCTTCTATTTATATACAATACGATCATAGAAGTAATTAAGTTATACCTAATTTAAACAGTAGAGGTTGTTGTTACATATGTTTAAATAATGTAAATAACAGATTATCTCCATGAAATGGTAATTAAATGCATACAATTACACCACATAATCCGATTTTTAAACATTCTCCCACACTGCGATCTAAGGTTTGACTACAATAAAAAAATACGTTTACAGGAGTAGAACTTTTCAGAGCGATGCGGGATTCGAACTCGCAATCTAATCAAAATCAAAGTACAAGTAGTAAAATCAAAGTACCTATCATAATATGGTTCTCATACAATCGTTCAGCTTACTTCTTATCAAAAGTAGTAGTAAAAAGTAATGACTGAAGGATCAATCCCTTTCTTTGTAAGGAACTTAACCCAACTAATGCAAGATTTACCGCGAATCGATAGACCAAGGGTCATTACTCACTGCTGACTGGCAAAGCCTTTACATACAAATACTAAGCAACATAAATCATGCAACCACACCTTTCAGTTCAAATGGCTGAACATGGACTATAAAGCGGCTGAAGCGCTTTCACCGTTCGATGTCCGATGACGCCGCAAAGGCCGGCCGAGGCCGAGGCATTGTCGATTGGCAAAACAAAATATTATCCTCGCTGAGCACAAAAGCGGATTGTTCACGCTACAATGCGTGTGTGAAGCTTGCGGACCTATCCAGCGATGCTCCAGCGACCTCATTCAGCATGATTAGACGCGTGGCGTTGTAAAACCCTGCGCTGCGTTCGCTAATGACTGTCTGTCATTTGGCTAAATGAACGCGTTTTGTGCGTGGATACGGATGTTCCATTTTTGAATTTTCAAACTTGGCAAAATGCAGGCTGTTGCCTACAATTTTTTTGTCTATGGTATTTGCAAGGTGTGTAGTGTTATTTATTTATAGTCTGTGGAAAACGTGTAAACAATAATAAAATTCGTGACTAAAAAATAATTAATAACAAAATTTTATGACCATTTTGTTCATTCATGCCTTACGTAATGGAAAAGGAATGTGTTGGATTTTACCGGGAAACAAAACGTACCCCTGCAAATATATTATTGCTTTACAATATTTTCGCCACATCCATTTTACAGTGAAAGCGCGGTACGAATAGCGGAAAAAGAAAAATCGCCGTATAAAATCGTACCTCTAAATAAAATCGAATAGCTGAAAGGCTGTAGGTGCGTTGTTGCTGTGACCCAGATCAGTTCGAGATTAAATTAAAAAAAAAACACCGCGACCGGAACCAATTCCCGAAGTTTCATTTATTTGAACCGCGACCGACGTGAAAGAACTACACACCCGCTTTTATTTCAAGTTTTATTTAAGTTTATAACCTAGAGCTGCATCCAATGCTGTAAACGTGTAAGCTAGGAATTGCAGCCACTCGCAAAGTAGACACAGTGCTACGAATAACGTAGACCTAAACATACCTACAAGCACGACATTCACAAGTCAAACGCTAATATACATAACATTGACGCATGCATTAGATGGAAACTAGATTTTATTATAACTGGTATATACATACATAAACTCGCGCCTTTTTCCCAGAAGGGGTAGGCAGAGGTGCCAGGACACCCACATTTCGCCTTGTATGTTCCGTCCCACGATGTCATATCGGGCATAAATTCCTGAGTCCGGACTGAGAATGAATAGAAAAATCCAATATCACTTTCCCCGGCCCGGGATTCGAAACGTGAACCGTGCTCGCAGCGAATGGTACTTTAAGTTCCGTAAACCTACCCACTAAAGGTACCTACTGTTTTTAGTGACCTACTATGTTAACTTCTATACGCAATACTATGAATCATACACAAATAAACTGACATAACACATGCCAGTTATTTAAAGAGTAGCCTGAGGCATCAGCCTAATCTAACCGCAGTTCGCGACTTTATTTTCCTCCTTACAGAGGCGCAATGCCGGACACAAATTCAATTTCCGAACACAATACACATCAGATTTCATACCAAAAAAAACGAATTATAGTAATATAAAACAAAACAAATAAAGTGGTTGAGAATTTAAGGGCCGAAGACGACGGACATCGCTGGAGGGGATAGCATTACGTCATTTTAACTCACGACCGCTGTCTCAGCTGTGTCATTCACCCCCGCCAATGCCTGTAGTATCTCCCCCCTTCCACCCCGAAGATCATTATATCGCAGGAGGGTCGTGCCCCGAGTTGTCACTATGACTCAGTGGCATAGATTTAACAAATACCAATATCTGTCTGTATCAGCCCATATACGTCCCACTGCAGGGCACGGGCCTCCTCTACAATCGACAGTACGATTGAGAGTGGTTAGGCCATATAGTCCACCACGCTGGCCTAGTGCGGGTTGGCGGACTTACATACCATAGAAATTTTTATAAATTGGCTATGGTATGCAGGTTTCCTCACGATGTTTTCCTTCACCGTTTTAGTGCGTGGTGATTGACTATCAATACACACAAATACCAATATATTTTGACTTTATTTTTTGTCACAAAACAGTCGTGGTACACGAACATTTACTTCTCATGAAAATAATTGAATCAGCTTGCAGGATTATGAGAAAAATGTGTATAAAAATTGAATCTAAAACATTCGATTTTTTTAAATTCCTGTGTTTTATATTAATTATGGTAAATTGTATCACAGTTCGGTGTTGTGTGAGGTGATAACCAGCAAGGGAAGAAAAAAGGAAAGGTCTCGCGAAAGGTCTCTCTAACATTAGGATTTCAAAACCGCATATTATAAACTAAAAACTAAACAAACAAACATAACGCTTTTAACGACATTTTACATAAATTCCTAATTGTACATATTTTTCTGATAATCCTTACAAAACATAAACTCGCACGGTGTTTCGATTTTTTTGATGAGAAGTAAACTTATTTGCAAAAAAACCGGGCACCTAAGCAATGAACCATTTCAAATGTTACTATTGGTTTGTTTGATAATTATAGGTAGTTTACTTTCATAATTTTGTAAATTAATAAGCAAATAATCGTTTTCGTCAGTATTATCATAAAATTTTGATAAAATTTATGGGTTTTAATGCTAAAGTTTACTAGTAGTGTATGCTCGCTAGTAGTGCATATGCTCGTGAAGTAAAAGTTAACAAAGATTTTTGTTTGTTTTTTCTTTAATAAAGTAAAAGCAGATAAATGTTTAGTATCGAGTGTGACCCCCTCTAGCTGAAATCACTTGAATTCGTCTAGATATGCTAGCGAGGATATCCCGGATACTTGCTTGCGGAATACGTTCCCACTCCGCGGTAATCACATTCTTCAGCTCTCTGATGGTCTGCGGAGCCGGTTGTACTGATCTCACGCGTCGTTTCAGAACGTCCCAGACATGCTCTATAGGATTGAGGTCGGGACTTTGAGCTGGCCAATCCAAACGACGAATGCCGACCTCTTGCACATACGCTTCCACCATCGCCAGACCGGTGGGCGCGAGCGTTGTCGTCCATAAAAATTGAGTCTTCGCCGAAAGCGGCCAATGCGGCTGTGCATGAGGAATTAGAACTTCCGTTATGTATCGATGTCCAGTCAGTGAGCCGTTTTCAATGAAGACTAACTCTGTACGATCCATTGAATTTATTCCTGCCCTAAACATAACAGAGCCCCCACCATAAGGTGTGATTTCTTCAAAACAAGCCTCTGCAAAGCTTTCTCCTCGTCTTCGTAGCACTCGCCGACGTCGATCTTCACCGAGCAGGGATATCCTGGCTTCATCGGAGAACAATACCCTATTCCAGTCTTCTTCAGTCCATGACTCACAATTTCGAGCAAACCTAAGCCTGGCAACTCTGTGCTCACGGAGTAACTTAGGGCCGCGGGCCGGGCGATGACTGCGTATATTGGCCGCGAGAAGCCCCCTCCTGACCGTCCATAGACTCACAAGAAAATGATCATCCCGTAGTTGGGTACATGGTTTTCTTCCAGAATCAGGCCTTCTCTCGACGGAACCGGTGTCTTGATACCGCTGCCAGGTCCTTTGAACCGTCGAGCGACTCACACTTAGCCTCTGAGCCACGAAGCATTGGCTGCAACCCTCTTCGAGCAGTGCAATAATTTTGGTAGCTTTTACCACTTTCTCTAACATTATTGAGACAGCTAAACAGCAATAAATGAAGCTTTGACAATTAAGAATATGAAATAAATTCATAAAAATTGACTAAAAGTTATGAAAACCGATATTATCTTTTGGAACTTCGCACCAAAAATGTAGGATAAAAAGTGGTTTTCTTTAAAAACGAGCATCAAACGAAAATTTGAATTTAGAACGTACTGTTTTAAACACCACGGCATTTTTAAAACCGGCCAGTAACATGTACAAATGATTGAAATCATTTTGGTACCGTATTTTTTTTTAAAAAGAATTAAAATAAAAACCGCCCGTTTTTTTTGCAAATGAGTGTATATTATTCCGTGTATTCCTTATTTATAATATCTCATGTTTATTCTGTTTTGTTCTGCGAGTGTTCGTTATATTTTATTCAAATGTTTTTAAGATCTCTTGAATCGTAAAGTTTTTAATCCTCCAAAACGGTGGATGAGGAAGGAAATATCGCGTTGAGCATTATGTATTTATGTTAATAACAAATATTGATCTAACAAGCCGAAATTGCTGAAAATAATGGATGGAAATAACACTTAGCTTTTCCGATAAAGAAACCCTGAATTTTATATAATAATAATAATAATTAGTTTGACGTCTATTCTTTTACATAATACAATCTCATATGCAAAAAGTAAATCAAATATGATCAAAACTGAACTGAACAGAAATAAGTCAATATATTTCTTCACCTATTTTTAAAACACGCTGCATCTAAACAATCGGAATTAAGGTTGTTTGCTTCCTTATTCAAGACTTAACGATAACAGGTGCAACCATTTGTCATCATTACGTTTACCATTCATCAGGCTTTACTTTACCTAATTCCTGAAAAATGACGTCATAATATTCCCGACGTTTTCAATTTCGTACTGCTCGGTTTTCGATTTGGTCCGCAGAATGTTCCAGACAGGGGTGAAAGTTTGTAAGATTTTTACAATTCGTGGCATCGACAGTGATTCACTAGGAACTCGTAAGCATAACCCACGGGGTGCGTTACGAGGGGGGCGGAAATAGGGTTGCCAGCCGTGACTCATTTACAGGGAAATGTGGGTGCATGTTAGGGAAAATATTTTAAAAGTAAGTTACATTTTTTTCTTTACAATCTGATGGAATTGAAAAAGGTTGTTTAATTAAGCCCGAGTACATAAACAAGAGTGCGTGGTTGATATATGGATGATCGCGGTCACGGTGGTCGCGGGTTTAAATCCCGGGGCACACCTCTGACTTTTCAGAGTCATATATGTATTGACATTCAATCACTTCGCAGTATAAATGGTGAAGGAAAACATCGTGAGGAAACCTCTATACCATTGTGAATTTGTAAGAATTTATATGGTATATAAGGTGCTCCAACCCACACTAGGCCAGGGTGGTGGTCTATATATGGCCTAACCACTCTCGATTGTAAAGAAGGCCCGTACCCTGCAGTGAGACGTATATGGGCTGATAAAATACATACATTGTGTATCTTTTTTTACAACAAAACAATTTCTCTACAATGTGCATTTCATTGAAGGGGCTGATGACGGTGATAATGGACATTGCACCTGATGGTAAACGCAAAGCATTGAGGTATTATACTAGAGCGGACATCGGGAACAAATCTCTGCGTATGGTGCGTGCACAAGGGTACACATTGAAGCGAGAGGGAAGATATGATACTTCGTAGGCGTGACAGACACAGAAATAGAATGTACCCTTCATTTTGTTACAAACATTTTGTTTACAGTGTCCCCTCTAGACAGTATAATATCTCAATTACGCAAAGCAATAAAATAGAGATCACGGTAGAAAGTAGAGTTCTGAATACAACCCACTTTTAAAGTTAACTATGACACATTTAAAACTCGTTTATTTGTTGTAATTTAGTTGTACCCCAACACATAAGAATCTGAGAATATCCTGCTACCAGAAAAAAATATACTCGAATTATGTATAAACTTATGTATAAACATTAGCAAGACTATAAAAACTAATTTCATAATATTGATAAGTACAAAATGATTATCGGTTAATTACAAATGCACATTTCTACAATTTTATGAAAAAGTGTTATCTTTATGTTTCTTGCATAAATATGATTTACGTCATTGTAATTTTTTGCCTTACTTGTGTGAAGTAGGAAAAGGAAGTGTGAAGATGCTATTGAGGAAATCGGCGTCATTGAGTCAAGCGCGAAAGTTAATCGTCTGTCTTCAATCGATACTGTATCTGGATTCCGAATACCTCTGAAGTTACTATCATATACAATGTTGAATATACAAGGAGAAATGTGAGTCCATTGCTGCCTACCCCTTCTGGAAAAAAGACTTGAGTTTATGTATGTATGATGTTGAATGTGGTTGGTCAGGTGTAGAGCGCTTGTAAAGGTCTTACTCATTTTCCGCGCTACACATAATAATATTTTACAAGGTGTATAAAAATACTGAACTGTGAAAGAACATTTTTATCGTCATGAAGGAATTATTCGTTGAGCAATTGTTAAATAATAAGGCCACTACGTGTAATTAAATAATAATTATATTGCAAAAAGGAATGTTTTACTCGTGTAACGTTACCAAAGGCGGGCAGAGAGAGAGCAGAGTCACTAGCGGCAAAAACAGTTACTAATTTATTGGGTGGCGTTCATAAATTAACATTATCGGCTGATGATGAGCAGGGGGGTTTCTCTATGAAACGATAAGAACGCCGTACGTAAAACTTAACTAAGGTGCCTACATACTCCACAAAATGTTGGAATCCTCTATCGTACGTCGTAACCATAGACTAAGTTCGGTGAAAATGATAAGTATAATCCATCCATCCATCAGCCAAAGGAAGTCCACTGCTGAACATAGGCCTCCCCCAATGATTTCCACAGAGACTTGTTGGAGGCAGCCTGCATCCAGCGACGTCCCGCGACCTTTACCAGGTCGTCGGACCATCTTGTGGGTGGACGTCCTACGCTGCGCATTGCTAATCCGGTGGGCTATGTCGGTTACTTTAGTTCTCCTACGGATCTCCTCATTTCTGATTCGATCTCGTAGGGAAACCCCGAGCATAGCCCTCTCCATAGCTCTAGATAAGTATAATAGAGAATATTAATGAATTTTAGAAGTGGAAAATTTATATCTTACTCCGGACGACGAACATCCGAACATTCGAAGTTTATATAGTTTCATAGAGTATCCCCACATTTTATATCAACTATAAAGACACCATAACATCAAATAAAATTTCTTCATATAATCGTACTGAAAATTAAGTACTAATGTTTTCATTTCATTTCAATGCGGTGTTAATATATTACGTAACAGTATGAAAACTCCTATTCCGGTAGGTCGTTATTTAGAGGTGACGTTACACTAGTCTAGACGTAGTTGCGTGTAAACAGCTAATACTTGTCCCCAGTTCAATTTGTAGGATTATACATACACTTAAAAGTATTTGTACACAAATATTCTTAGTTTTTATTACTTCCAAACATTTATTTGTAAACAAAATGTTTGTAGAGAAGTTTATTGTGCTAGAAATCGGCAAAGAACCCATCAGCTGTTTTTATGAAAGTTATCATCGCCCTCCATGAATAAGCCCTTTTGTGGCACACCAGGAGATGGCAACCTGCGGCCTGTGAGCCACATTTTATTTTATTGAAATAGGCACACCAACGACATGTAACACATTCTCTAATAATACAATCTTGGACAAACTACTGATAGACATATCAATTAAAGGTGTAGATAACATTTGATTAAAGGTGTGTACAACATTTGCACATGCGGCTCTTTGGATGTGAAGCTGCGGCTCTTTCATTCCATACACGAATATAATTTATTTATAATTTTGAATCCATTATTAAGGATAAGGCACCATTCCTATCTCTCAGCCACTTGTCTTCGCTTTTTACCGCCCTCCTCCCCCGTGACAGGCGTCATAACAATCACCCAAAAGAAATGTAATGCTCTTTAAAGATTTAGAAATGTTATAAATTATAATTCTTGGCTCTTCCGACTTAAAAGTTTGCCGACCCCTAGCCTACACTGATTACCGAAGTAAGGTGAGCGTAAAGAAATTACGCAGTTCACTTGACTTGGGCAGAAGCTTTAAAGATTGACGGCCTTGAGGCAGTTTTAAACTTTTGCTATCTAATTTTTTGTCTTCTTCACTCAAACTGAATTCAAGAGTCGTTTGAAAGGGACAAAATAATTGTAACTGTTTATGAATAAGGCCGTTAATAAATATACGTTAACTACGTCGCCAACAATGGCACTACTACATTGGTTTAATGGTTATCGTTTTAAGCCGCAAGGTATTGAGCCAGCTCCCAGGTCGGAAACCTATTTTATGACAGTTTTTCGGTTCATATAACTTGCACTAGTTTTGCCCAGCAAAAGCAGATTAAAATGCGTAATGGACGGTTGACAACACTAGACCCGACTGCCAATATGTTCACAGTGGTTGAGGGTTCAAATCTTAGGGAAAGCCTATGGCTTTTCGTAATCATTTGTTTATTAATTATAATCAAGACGCATAATAACGGTAAAGGAAAACATCGTGAGGAAATGCATACCATAGCGAATTTTAAGAATTTTTATGGTCTGTAAAGTCCGCTAACCCGCATCAGGCTAACGTGGTGGACTCTATTTCTTAACTCATCTCCATCGATTGTAGAGGAGACCCATGCCCTGCCGTGGTACGTATGTGGGTTGCCACAGATGGTAGTAGATTGGCTCGTATCGTCATAAAAAGGGTAAAGTATACCAGACAAGCAAATTCCCGATGCACGCAGACTTTCGCAAGAAAAAGCTAATTCAATTAATAAAAAAGTACATTAATGTATTCAATGACAAATTCAGTCCGGTCGTTAAACCCCTGCGTCCGGCGCGATGACAAAGTTTCCGCCCGTTTTGCTCGCGTCCGGCGTCCCTGGCGTGGGTTTGGCAAGTTTTCGCGAGGGGTAGGTGTAGGGGGAGGGGAAGGGGAGGGGGAGGCCTCCCCCTACGGCGGGGCGACGCGATAAATCCTCATTTCCAACTGTATGATAATAGCGTGAAGGTTTCATGCGACCGTCTTAATGGAGTGCATAGTCGAGTTGTGCAAGTGTTAACCGACTGCGGAATGGAGAGTTCATTCACCGTTTTATTGAGTTTTAAGTGGAATTAATATTTAAGATATGAAGGGATAATTCTGCCTTTGTTGTGGTTGGAGAGACGGTATTGAGTTTGAGCTTAGCTGAGCTTTAATTCTTGGTAACTTTACATAGAAAACGAGTTTGTGTGGAAATATAATACGAAAGTTATCTAAAGGAAATTTAAAACATATACAGGGTATATCAAGACTGCTACCGAAAACGAAGCCTGGTGGTAATTTTATTGACTACAAACACAATGCAATTAAAAATTTCGCATAGAAACACGACATTAATTTTTAATGGTTTTTTTAAATATCGTCATTTTTGGGTGGTAAATCCATAGTTTTTGCTAAAATAGTAATTTAAACTGTTTTATACTTTAGAGTATTTATAAATAAAAGGGTATATACTATTATTTAAGGAAAAAAATGTATTTACCAGCCAAATATGGCCATAGGGAAAAAAAATTGTCGCTTTTTTTTTTCTAAATTTTTTATTGCATTGTGTGTGAAGTTGCATAAACAACCACCCGGCTTCGTTTTCGGTAGCAGTCTTGATATACCCTGTATATATAAATAAATACACCCAACAATCAAATACATAGTCCTCACCACGTACTAAGATCTAGTCTTGTGTCGTGGATATCAGAAACGTGTGTGAATTATTTTATTAGTACCGAATGTTGTTGTATTTTAGTGTATTATTCCTGTTATATTCCATGCAATAATTACATTCAGATTCCACGATCAACGCATGAACTTTGTACAAGTAGCGATATAAATATTATTTAAGTCGATTTTCACACATATTATCTGGATCTGAGGCCAAGGGCGATCATTAAACTTCCAAACTAGAGTTTATGACATGTTTATTGTGAACAATAGATAAGCATGAAATTACCGCATGGCTCTTGCATTTATTGAGTGCGATTGTTGAAAACTCTGTAGATATTGTTAATATCCACCAAAGAGTACACATATCCAACATACAGGACAGCCTCCGTGACGCTGTTGGTTAGACGCCGCCTGTGAAACGAGAGCCCGCGGGTTCGATCACTGCACCAAGAGAAATGTTTTAGCGGCTTTTGGTCTCACAAACACCCAGACCCGAAATAAATACCTGTGGTTCTTAGAATGTTTTTCAGTGCGGGAATTGAACCCGCTGCCTCTCGTGTCACAGCCGGCGTCTAACTAACTGCATCACGGAAGCTGTCAATGTCGACCCCGTGTCCAATGTATGAATCTTTCTATAATTCATAAATTGATAACTATTTAATTTAAACATCGAGTATAGTACTTAATATGAGAATTGTTGCTATGGGAACGTGGTAATCGACGAGGGTGCTTTCAGTAAACAAGACAATAATATTTTATGGACTTCAAAAATGGAAAACGAGTGGGGTTGTACTGCGGTGGGGTGGAATGGTAAATGATTTTCAGTCGTTTGTTTATGTTTTAATAGTTAAAGATTTTTTGATTGGTAAATATATTTTTTGTTTTTAACGAACAAATTATTTTTAAATATTGTTTTGTATTGGTATAAAAATGTGATGATTATTGCAAAGTCATCCAAATACAGTATTAATGTCCCGATACAATTAAACAAACTTATGCCACCCTAGTCAGTTGATTTAAATACACACCTTAATTTTATCTACAATCGATACATAATATCTATGCAAATGCAATAGCATTACTTCTTCAGTTACAAGAGTCCATTGCTAAAAAGGCTCTTCTTATTTTTCCACATCGATTTCAAAGCGACATCATTACTCCATATAGCACACAAACATAAATATACAAATTAGCCACCAGAAAGGCTCCAAGCTACCCACCAGTGGGTTTAAATTACGTCAACTGGTTGCGGGTCTGAGTTGCTAACGATCAGTTCAACCGCTAGTTACTGCAACAACTTTACTGCTCGCGCAATTTTTCAAAATCGCGCTCTTTTCAAAGGCCTTATTCATAAACAGCTTTAAAACATATTTTAGAAACTCACTAAACGGTGAAGGAAAACATCGTGAGGAAGCCTGCATACCATAGCGACTTACATGAATTTGTATTGTATGTAAAGTACGCCAATCCGCATTAGGCCAGCGTGGTAGACTATATGGCCTAACCACTGTCAATCGTACTCTCCATTGTAGAGGATAACCGTGCCCTGCAGTGGGACGCATATGGGCTGATACAGGTACAATTATCGGAGATTTTGTCCTTTTCGAACGACTTTTAAATTCAGTTTGAGCGAAGAAGACAAAAAAGTCACTAACTCAAATAGGAATTAATTAATTAACTCAACTGTGAAGGCCGTAATTGAATACTGTACTGTTTTGTGATTTATGGTTTGATGCTATCTTTCTTTGCATGTTGTGATGGATTATCATCTGAAACTAAATAACTAGTCCAGAGTCCTACAGGAAGATATATATTCTTTAACTGGCTTTAGAAATAAAAGGAGGTTCTCAATTCGACTGGATGTTCTTTTTTATGTTTTTACTCATATCTCTGTACTGGGTAAACCGATTTTGATTATTCTTTCTTTTAATATTTTGTGTCGTGGATATCAGACTGCTTTTTAGCGACGAAGGATGTTTCGTTGTTTATTAGCATCTAGAATTAAAATAAGTGCTTATTTTAAATAAGATTTCACATTTAATTGAAGTGGTGAATTTGGAATTGAGGATGAGCAGAATGAAGTGGAGTTACGTAGCAATTTTTCAATAGGCTATTTGACTAGTTTCTGGAAACCATACCACATAATGAAGTGGGGTCTATAGACCTTACAAATAAAGGTTATTTTTAATGACTATATCTATATCATGTAAAAATATATTTACAAAATACACTGAATAATTACACTGTCAAAACGCTCTGTCGGACAATGTGGCGTCCAGTTTGTAAACATCCGCCCCACAGATTCGTTCGCATATGTCAATTCTCAAATCAACCATAGATCAATCAATCAATCAATCGTCCGAATGAGTTTTTGTCAAAAAAAATAGAATTATTTTTCTTTCTTCACATTTCATTACATTGGACATGATGATATTATTAATTCACGGGTATAAATGATAATTAACGCGTTTTAAAGGTATTTTTAATATTTAATTTGCATCTATGCCGTTATCAATCCCATTCATTTCCTGTACGTGAGTAGTTCATACTTTGTTCATACTAATGCATGACGTCATAGCCAATCAAAATCGTTTACGATCACGTGGCGCGAACTCAAAATAAATTAAATTGTAATTGTGGTTTTTAGCCAAAATTTTGTAATGTATGATAATGAAATACGTTTTAAAATTAAATTATCTACACGGATGGAAACAAATAAGTCAATATTTTTTATACAGTCAAATAGCCTATTATTTGACATCTGTGTCACAACAAATGTGAAAAACAACGTATGTAATTTAGCATTCTATATTCTTAGTATGTAAAACGCTTAAGAAGGCTTATTGTTATATTCAAAAACTTAAGGAGCCTAGGCAACAAATATCTGCTAATACAGACCTACAACGCTCTCTGTCACTGCCTTATTAATTATTGTATTTGCTCCTGGGGTGGAGCTTCGAAAACAATTCTTATAGAGCTTGAGCGTGCACAGAGAGCTATACTGAAAACGGCCTTATCTCTTTCATACCGTCATCCTACAGTTTCTGTTTATGAACAAGCTAAACTTCTGAGCGTTAGAAAGTGTTACATCTACCATTGTATTAAACGCTATCACAAATCGATATTACCTTTCCCTAGTGTTCAACACACCAGAAGGATCACTAAATGTCCATTGCCGATATGCAGAACAACTTTTGCGATGAAACATTATTCTTACCAAGCTCCTCGATTGTATAATGTCCTTTCAAAACGAGGTGACCAATTTGAGTGAAGTTAACATGCATAAACATAGGAGACTAATTGATGCGTGGTTACAAACTCTTAACTATGATGAATGTGAGAATCTTATAACAAAAAATATTTGCTAAATATACTAATTACCATAATTACCAAACCCCACTTAGCTACACAAACAAACACAAACTCACACACACACGCGCACACACACACACACACACGCACACACACACACACACACACACACACACACACACACACACACACACACACACACACACACACACACACACACACACACACACACACACACACACACACACACACACACACGCGCGCGCGCACACGCACACGCACACGCACACGCACACGCGCGCACACGCACACGCACACGCACACGCACACGCACACGCACACGCACACGCACGCACGCACGCACGCACGCACGCACGCACGCACACACACACACACACATTGTTTTGGAGCCGCAGTCAACTTGTTAACTAAACCCAAATATAATTAAAATAATAATATAAATTCTCCGCATTCAAAGACAGAGTTGTTATAACTTTAGACACTAAAAGGGGCCATAAAGATTAATTTATTTATACGACAGCGGGACTTGTAATATAAAAGTTTTAACGATATTTTAACGCAGATTTTGTTATTAATGAAGTCAATTACAAGAACATTAAAAGCCGCTTTCGTGGGAACATTATTATTGAAATTAATATTGAAGTAAACATGCTATGCCAGATTTCTACAATATTAGAGCCATCCGAGGAAATCCATGATTATTCTTAGCAACAGAGTTTCTTGTCCGTTCTTCTCTGACGAAAACAGCTTTTGGAACGGGTGTTAGTGGAAAAAAGTGACAGAATCAAAAAATGAGTGATATTTTATGGATTCATTTCATATATCCATAAATATTTTCATTCCGTTTCAATAAACTGGCAAACACAAACTAAAGTTTCCTTGGAGTACTGTAGGAACTAGGACTGTATCGCATGGCCCCTCTAAATCGTACTCTTTAATTTAGAGTAAACCGTGCCCTGCAGTGGGACTTATATAGACTGATACAGATACTGTAGGAATGAGCTAGTTTGACGGAGGGGATCAGACTCACAGAAAACACGTAAAAAATAAGTAAAATGACGTCTTTGCTGTCTTATTTCATAGGGTGAGTGAGCTTAGATTATATACTCGTCTAGATTGAGCAATGTCAACAAACGATGCGCTAAAACTGTCCTCACTTTCGTTGATATGTGTGAGTACCGGTCGTGTAATTATTGTAATCCAACTGTCAAGGTGTGTGTGTTTAGGGATGCCTACTCCAGATTATTAACTTAACTTTTCCCCATTATTTGATATACAAAATAGGTTAAATAAAATATATTTTTTTATTTAAAGTAATCATACTATTAATTATATTTATAACGCATTTTAGTAAAAACAATAAAGATCTAAACCCATCTCCTAGTGTTTGTTTCCGAATAGAATTAACTCTTTGGATTTATTGCCTGGGCTGTTATCTGATTTCTGTATTTATGTAAAATATAAATCATCATAAGTAAAATGTTCGGAACACACAACTGAAGTCATGTGAGGCTACGAATGGTCTCCTTTTCGTTTCCGCTGTGTAATGTCTCTCCAGCAATTTACTAGTACGGAATCCGTAGGATGTCTAAAAATATTATTAGGACCTTGAATAAGTGTCTCGCTGTTTCTTCAAAGATGACAATAGCAGTACCCCGTTTATGAAATTTTGAATGGTACATGCAAGGCAAAGAATTAATAAAATTACTATGAAGTGCATGTCGTCGTGGGTTTCATTAATATCGTGTAGGTAAGTATTATTTACTCATTAAATAAATAATGCCATTCTTCTTGTTGTTATTCTGATCGAAATATTATGTAATGATATTTGTGTTTTATAGTTTCTCCCATAGTTTCAACAAATCTTCCTAGTAATAAATTGACAACACTGGCCAATGAAACTCATCTTCAAAATAATGAATTAAAAGTTCATGTTTTCTTCAAATAATAGTGGTTTAACAATAATGTTACCGATAGAAAGTGATATTGGTATTATTATACAGTTTTCCCACACAATTGCGATACAATTCGACAGCACAAACCGGCATAATTAATTATTTTTCGGGAGCACGTTATCCATATGTAGTTCAAATGACACTGACGTACGTGAGAAGCGAGTCTACCAAATTTGGTAGACTTTTTTTGAGCCGTGCGGTGAGGTGTGATGTGTCATCTAGACGAGTATATAATCTAAGGTGAGTGAGATTGCTGGAAGCTCAACACTCATTTCTTTCCGTCCGATATCTTCCCTGTCCTAACACTATAAGACCCAATCGGTGTAGATATTCATTTATCAGGTCAACCCTTTGATCGTTCGTTGGATCTTTGCATTAAAAAATAACATTGTAAGGTGAAAATGTCGAATGGTGTCACCTTCACGCGGCTCGGTTATGTAACCTATACAATGTAAAGGCTGGGGGATGCCTTGTCGGGTGCTACACCATGTGAAAATAGGTGTTTAGCCACTGCATTCTAAATGTAGGACAATAGCATACTTATCAATCGATCGGTGGTTTAATAGTGCAAGAAATTAGAAGTTCTGCCCAATGCAAAGTAACATGCCATGATATCGTAAGATAAAAAAGAGTACCTATTTACAAAATCTTTCCACTAGACTAAGTTGTAATTCCTTCACATGCAAAAGGCTGTCTGGTGAAGTAACACCGTGTCGTTTATTGCAGCACCAAAAATGGTTTGAGTACTGTTGTATTCAAAGACATGTAAGACACGACAGTGGGCTTTTTAAAAGAATCAACTCCTAATGTCTGTGTGTGACGAGCAATCTGAAGTGCCCTTTCTTAATAGTTGGTGTTGTTGCTCCTGTCAATGGCCAGATACGATATTTATCATTACATCATCGAGCTATCTGCTCATTTCATCTTTTTCGTCGGTTAAGACCATTCTGTCACCAGCTGGTGCTGTGCCATCGTAACTCACAAAAAAATATTTACTTTTTGGATGCAGGCCGCTTCCAGCAAGTCACTGTGCAGATCATTGAGGGAGGCCTATGTCTATGTCAGCATGGGACTCCCTGTGGCTGAAACAAACCAACGAACGAACTTACTTTTTGCAAAATACGTTCACACCACGCACATGATATGCAATATTGTAGCGGGCAAAGGTCCTCATACTATATCATCATTTATAACCAAACAGTGCTGTCCGGTACTGGACACATTACATGGCACTAAAGGAATCTAAATCCTTGGAATGTTTAGATTTGTATTCCGTAGAACGTTGTGTAAAGTTGCCTCGTGTTGCGAAGCTAAAAGTAGACAAATCGATGTAAGTTACCGGTACTTTATCGCGAGTGCTGTCTTACTGTTATGAAGTTTTATATAATCTTATGTAGGGTTAGTTCACACTTAGAGTATTTGCAAAAAGTTTTTCTATCCAAAAATATAATACATCTGGTTGGCTTAGGTAGGTAAGTTTAGCTTTTCCAAGAGATCCAAGAGCAGTTGTAAGTAGCAATTTCGTGATGTTGTCATACATTGACCGTAGGATTTGAATCTAGGATCTCCTTTTTTATTGTCTTTTCAATGTCACTGTACGAAGCTATATTTCCTGGAAATTACAGGACTATTTTATATTTAAAAACATTTTACTAAACAACTAAATTTCTAAAGGACATTGTTCCGGCTCCATACATGTTCTGCCTAAGAACCGTTCGAATGGAAAGTGACTAATATAAACTCTTAAAATTATATGGAATCCTATGAAATAAGTTTTCACGAACGGACACTTCAGGAAACTAAAATAATTACGAAAAAAGTTAATATTTTGAGGTTATAAATAAAAAATAACCAAGCTTGCGTGAAATATTAGAGTAGTAATATCAAAGTAATATTAACAATACAGCTATATATGTTCTCTTCTAGAACTAGGAAAGGACTACTCTACTAGATACTAGGAAAAGAGATAGTACCTAGTCAAGTTTAATATAATTCTTTGACAATTATCATTTTACAAAGTTGCATTTTCTGTCTGTCCCTATGAATGCTTAGACCTTTAAAACTACGCAACGGATTTGGGTGCGATTTTTGTTAATAGATAAAGTAGGTCAAGAGGAAGGTTTACACCAAGGTTTTACATTGCCACCGTGCGAAGACGGGGCATGTGGCTAGTTTTCATAAATGCTTAGATTTTTTATGTAAAACAACTACCTAAACGCTTTTGCTTTCAACGTTACGTTTCTTAAAATATAGTGAATCCACTTTGGATTTGTGATAAAACGCATATCCAAAATAGAAGAGTTCCGTTCACCACAATTCATAAAAAATCGATATTATTTCGATAGAAAATTCTTTATTTAAATGATTGTCACTACTTTTATTTTAGACAGTTACCTAGCTATCTACATGCCATAAGGCGGGAATCGAACCCGCGGTCTATTATTTTAATTTGAAAATTAAATGAATAGACCGCGGCGAATAAACATTGTTTTTAATACTTTATTAGTTAATTTGGTTTAAAAAAATATTTACAGTTTGTTACTAGAACAATGTGTTTCATATTTTCATCATAGTCAAATACCCTATTGTGACCCAACTTTTTATTTGGAATTTATTTATTTGAAGTGTCCGTGGAATACTAAAATATGTTTCAAACAATATAAAAATAAATGAAAATTATAGTATAATTTATATTCACTTCGGTTCTTAGGCCAAAATTGAACAATGTCCTTTCCTACCAGTATCGGAGATACACAATATCTTCCTTATTAAAAGATCACAATAAAAAATGAATGTAACAAAAGCAAATTTTAAATTCTTAAAATTACTTGAGCAAAGTATCTTAAAGATGATCCGACGATCTGGTAAACTTCGCGGGACGTCGCTGGATGTAGGCTGCCTCCAACAGGTCTCTGTGGAAATCATTGGGGGAGGCCTATGTTCAGCAGTGGACTTCCTTTGGCTGATGGATGGATGGATGAAAGTATCTTGGAAATTAAATCTCTCGAACGACAGGCGTGCTTGCTGACATTTTGCGTTGTAATCACGTGAATGTCTCTTTGGAAACTTTAATACTTTATTGAAAAATATATGTGTTAATGCAACGTAGGCAACATTTTTTATCTTCCATATCAAGACTATAATATATTGAGCGTCAAAGAAGAAATATTTTCCCATACTTACATACGTTGGGCACGAGGGTTGGTGAACGTAATATCAAGGTCCTTTTTAGTGGTGCTGTATCCGGCCATTACATCCTATTAATATTATTTTGAATAATTCTCTGTTCTAAAAATCTTAAGATTCACCAGACTTGTAAGGTCTAAAATTTTAGCCTCTTTAACTTCATAAAAACAACTTTAAAAAAGAGGTATCCAACATAAGACTAATAGTATTTTCTATATCGGATTCCATTCTTCCACATCGATACAGGCTTTTATTTATGCTAAGAAACTTGAGATCTTAGTTTACTTGGCAAAAACTACCCTATAATTTCTAATTTAAACAGCGTTAGGTGGAATTAGGCATTTCGATGCCGAATAACGTAGGCCGAGCGGCCTTCAGTGTTAGGCCTTGAACGGCGATCAATATAGAGGCCCAGTCTGCACCGGTCTGAGGTTACGTATAAGCTGGGGACGCGCGACACTCATGTCATAAATATAATAATATAATATAATAGCACATACATGCATAGTCCATAGGATTAGCAAGTTGAAGTGGCAGTGGGCCGGTCACATACCGCGTAGAACTGATGGCCGTTGGGGCCGAAAGGCAAGCGAAATGTCAAATGGCCGGCAACGAGGTAGACGGACGACCTGGATAATGTTGAAATCAGTCGCTAGATGCAGGCCGCTTACAAAAGGTCGATGTGGAGATCCTTGGGGAAGGCATATCAGTACTAGAAGGCGTATCAGTTCAGCAGTGGACTTGCTGATATAATAGTTTGCCGTTACACGTGTTCCCTCCTTTCTATAATTCTGGGTCTTCCACTGTATTGTGAAGAAGTCATGTCGGTATGATTGTATCAAATGACATGAGACTATCGTCTGATTCCCCTTCAATACTCAGTGTTGACGCCATTTGCCTAACCATCAGATGAAGTGCAGTCACTGTCGTGCTAGAATTTTAAAAAAATACACTGTTACTCCCAAAGGTTCAAGGAGATATAATTAATATTTGGATAAAACTTGACCTATACTTTGTTGCAGCCAATGTAAATACGAGGAAAGAAAGAGGTGTAACCGATTTCAAACTGTACAAATGGAATGTATCAGCACAAATCTCCACAATCGAGAGTTTGATTGAGAGGGCTAAACCGTGTCGTCCATTAGCATATTGGCGAGCTTCATTCATCATAAACGTTTTTTGTAAAATGTCAATGCCATGAAGACTTCGTCACAGTGTCCGTTCACTATGACAGTGTTAATTAATTAGCTGAAAACCCATGATTCCAAAAAGGCAAAAATCTTTTCCCTTTCTAGGTAGGTTCTATCCTTTACACTATTGACTGCCCTCTGTTTATCCTATTCTTAATTCCATCCCATGGTTGTCTGTAAGACATTGCCTTTCGGCGATAAGACCGCCAATTGTACTTTTTATATATGTAATTTCTCTCTGTATTTGTTGTCTTTTTGTGCAATAAAGTGTAAATAAATAAATAAAGGCAGAGGTGCTTCTCCTATTTGTATTCACGACCCATATTTTAGGACCAAGCTGCCACGAACTAATGTCATTCACAGTTTGCCATTTCTGTCCTAAGATGTGACAGGGGACCCTATAACCTTTCCAGACGCTGTTTGTGTTGATTAAACAAAATGTCAATTTGTACTATCCAACGAACTTGGATAATAATATTGTTGATATTGGAGGTTAGACTGCCACAAGAGACGTCTGGTATCGATTTTATGGACTAATTAATTCAATTTGCAATATAAATTATTATCGATGAAATATCCTTGTGGAATTCTCAGCCTTGAGTCGTTTTAAATTACGCATCTACTAATGATAGAGACATAGAAGTTTTTACCCATTTATATTAGTTTCGTTTTTATCACATAGCATTCATGCGTTTAATCTATCATAACTTACATAAATTAATTACAAGATATTGTAAATTAATTTGTGCCACGATACAGACAAAAGGAATTTAAAATTAGAATGTTTTGCTGGCCGTGCATTATGAAATGAAATGAAATGAAAATATTTATTGAATCCATAAAATGTCATACACTATTTAGATTCATTCATTTTTTTTCACTACCACCCAGTTCACAAGGCTGTTTTCGCCAAAGAAGAACAGGCAAGAAACTCTAGCGTTGCTCTTTTCAAAATAAGTTTACAATACAGTGATCATACAGGAGTTCAAATTCAGAGCAGTTCATAAATTATTCATAATAATAATTATATTGTACGGCTGAGTTAAATGTGGTCGCCCTGACCGCGGAATCTGTATACACTGTTGAGCAAAAGCAATGAAAGGCAATAAAAAATTAAAAAAGAAAAACAAAGTAATTAATATTATCATTATAAGCAAATTGAGCAGACCAGTCTACACAAGCAGCACCCGTTCACGAGTATGACGCATGTGCCAGCCATCGGTCTCCTCAACCGTGTTATAGGGAAGTGACCGACCCGGCACACGACGCCGCCGCAAGCACAGACCTTTAAGCGAGCATGACGTACTCAAATTGCCTACAACTATGGTGACACAAGTGGGATAATTATTTTAATTATATTTAACAGAGTACACACACATCCGGTTCGGGGACTTATATTATGTTTTATTCCCACGCCTTACTATCTTCTAAGTATTCTGAAATTTTATAATATGCTTTATTACACAACTGTCGTTTAATATTAGATTTAAATTTATTTATAGTTAAGGCTTTTATGTGAGTGGGAACTTTATTATAGAAATGTATACAGTAACCCTTAAAAGATTTGCTAATTTTCTGGAGCCTGGTCTTATGACTGACTAGATTATTTCTGTTTCTAGTATTTCTGTCATGAATATCGCTAACCTTTTGAAATTGTTCTATATTCTTATGGACATACATTAAATTATCGAATATAAATTCTGATGCTACTGTCATTATATTTATTTCTTTAAATTTTTCTCTCAGATATTGTCTGGAGCCTAACGAATAAATAGATCTTATGGCTCGTTTTTGAAGAATAAAGATGGTATTAATGTCAGCAGCACCACCCCACAACAAAATTCCGTAACTCATTAGGCTATGAAAGTAAGCAAAATTATAAAAGATGGAAAGGATAGAACACGGAAAAGGGGATAATTACGTATGGCTTATTAGACTTCCGGCAAAGTATAACTGAACAATAATAGTACATACATTCATAAATAAACTCACGCCTTTTTTTCTCAAACAAGGTAGGCAGAGGTGCCAGCACACCCTGTTTGCGTAACTAAAATAACGCATATTTTAGGGGATGTACGAAAAACGATAGTAGACGTCAAATATCTTTGACACCGCGGTGCTTCGTGCTGAATAGATAAGGAAAATAAAGATCATCGAAACGAAAGGTAAGGTGAGGATTATGGAATCTTTCGAAATCTGACTGAATTCAGTCGAAAACCTACAAAGCAGTTTGCCGTTGTACCAGTGAATACAAAGAATACGTTCTACAGAAAAATTGCTATTTTACATTGGGTGTTACTTCTATGAAATATTATGTATATTCTCCAGTATGTTAAGGCGACATATTACTAATGTCATAACCTCTACAAATAAACATATTTGGTCGCGGTATATTTAGCTTCCGACTAACGGTCAAGGGTAGCCGACAATAATAACTCGACATGTAACATCACTACGATAAATTTTATTTAGTTGCATGCCATTGAAATTTTATATGCTCGTAATAATATTAAGTATTATAGTATATTATAGCTATTGAGTACTAAAAACATACTTACGTTCTTATTCATATACAATTTCAATTTTATTTTAAGTTTGACTATTGAATTTTTTGTCTTTTTATTATTTCAATGAATGACGAGGCGAGCACCGTTCGCCTGATGGTAAGCGATACGACCGCTCATGAACAGTAGCAAAACCAAACAAAACCTTGAATTACAAAGCACACTGCGCTCGCCATCCTGAGACATGAAATGTAGTCTCAATATGTCCAGTAGTAACTCTGGCTACAATATCCTCCAAACCGAAAAACAACAGTGCATTTACGCTACTGTTTGGTGGGAGAAATGGATATTGTGGTGGTACCTACCCAAGCGGCCTCTCACATGTGAGAGACCTACCGCCAGTTTTCTTCTCAAACTCAATTTAAAAATTATTCAGAAGGGATAATACATACGATAACTAAAATGGGTTTATACAACTGTCAATGAATCAGGGGGGTTACTATATGAACTTTCTCCTCATGTTACTCTATGTTACGAACTTCAAATGTTTTAACCTTGGCGTTCGAACATTTAAAATTCGTATCGTTTCATAAAGAGAAAGAAATAAGATTTATTTCTTTCTTTCGTTATTCAAATGTTTGGATGCTATGGGTCTAACTTCACTAAAGTGCCTAGATACTCCACAAAATGTTGGAAATCTTGAAGTCGCTACAACTCCGGAGAGATGTCGCCTCTCTAAGCGTGTTCTACCGCCTGTATCACGTTGAGTGCTCTGAAGAATTGTTCAACTTGATCCCCTCCTCTCCATTCCTAACCAGAACCACGCGTGCTGGCTTGCGAAGCCATAGCTTGACGGTCCACACCATCCCGGCGCGAACCAAACGGTTCTCGAATTCGTTTTTGTGCCGCACCGTCAGGCTGTGGAATTGTTCGGCCGTCTCACGTGTTCCCTCCTTCCTACAATCCTGGGTCCTTCCGCCGTGGTGTAAAGAGGCACCTTAGCAGGCCGGCATAATTGTTTCCATTGGCATTAGACTGCCGTCTGATGCCAATGGATACTCTGCCTGGGCGGCATTGGCACTTACCATCAGGTGCAATGCCGCCACTATGCCAGGCCATTATAAAACAAAAAAAAAATAAAAAACAAAAAAACTCTATCGTATGTCGTAACCTAAGTCGACTAAGTTCGGAAAAAATGATAAGTATAATAGAGAATAGTATTGATTTTTAGAAGTGGAAATCTCATAACTTACTCCGGACTTCGAGCATCCGAACATTCGAAGTTCATATCGTTTCATAAAATAATCTCCCAAGCCGTTTGAATACACGCGCCGCGCCATTAAAATTAACACCTTGTTTCGGTGCTAATAGCTCGTAGTAAAGAAGTATTTTTAGCTAGCGAAGTTATTAGTGCGTAAAGTATGACTGTTTTTATAAGCATATTATATTTATTTTAGCACATTTTAGTTATAGTTATTCTATACTACAAGTATTTTCAAGGTACGTTTTTATACTTTTTTATTTCCACCACGCTGACATACTGTAGAGTTGGAGCTGCACTTACTTTTGTAATTCTTGCAAGAACCCCCAGTTATGCAGCTTTCTCCCCGAACTTGAATACTTTAAGAGTGCGATAATGAACTACAAGATAAAGTAATAACTACTAAATAACAAGCAAGCGATTCCGTGCAAGTTACACTATCCTGTTAATGAAGATGCACGGAGAAGGATACATAATTATGTACATAAATATAAATTAAATATGTTATCTTTGTTGGAGATTCTAATAAATAAAAATAAATAAACAGGCAACTTAAAACAAATCCAAATAAATATTTTACAAAAATACGAAAAGTAAAGAAACATTTCTTCCCTCACAACCTTTTCTGTGCCAAGTCTCCGTTTTAATAGTTTAAGGTGTCGGTTGGCTTATAAATTTTCCCCGGATCGCATGCTACTTCCTGGGCTATTCTTATTCTAAAGGAATAATTGAGTACCGTCTCGGAAACTGGTCGGGGGTGAATACGGAGGGGCGTTAATTGTATCTGCAGCCTTAACTTTTCTTGGCTCCGGACTTAATGATGTCCGACTTATTTTCGGTGGCAAGATATAAATTTAATTTGCGTTTGCCGTACGGTTCTTATGTTATAGGGGATAATTTGATAATTTTGTTCTTTAAAAGAAAGCAAATAAGGTTTAGTTTTGTGTTCGTAAATAACATGAAATTAAAAAAAAACTAGAATTACAAAATCCAAAACAGTTTTTACAGATCAAAACAACACATTAAGAAAGACCTGGTATACCCACCCACCCAGATTCAGAATATGTGAGATAAGATTTTAAATAATATAAGATTACAAATTATTTACTAAATAAAAATATTATTGTTGTGGTCAGACGACAGAATAAAGGTCGAGGGACGTCGCTGGATGCAGGCTGCCTCCAAGAGATCACTGGAAATCATTCGGGGAGGCCTAGGTTCAGCAGTAGACTTCCTTTGGCTATTCGATTGGATTAATTGTATTTAATTGAACGTATCGTATTGTTACAGACGGACAGAAGCCTGCTGCTTAGACAGATCGACGTGGACGACGCGGGACTGTACGAGTGTGGAGTTGAGAACGAGACCGCGTACGTCGATAGAGTGAACCTCACCGTCAGAAGTGAGTTTTCATTAATTATTAGGTTATGTAGTAAGAAAAAAACAGGTGAACCGGTGATCGAATCTCCCACAGAGTACATTTTACATACTAAGATAGAGACGTCACTCAATCAATTCAAGGCGCCCTCTGGCGTTAAGTAAGAAAAACAATCCAGTAATATATCTATACTTACTTTCATTACCTTTATATACGAAAAGAAAAGATTTAGGCAGGTTTGGACCTGAATAAGATCTAATAGAATCGATTTGAATTTTGTCTATTTGAAACAAATTATTCTGTATAGAAATG
This sequence comes from Hyles vespertilio, assembly GCA_009982885.2. Taxonomy (NCBI): domain Eukaryota; kingdom Metazoa; phylum Arthropoda; class Insecta; order Lepidoptera; family Sphingidae; genus Hyles; species Hyles vespertilio. Next base: position 36,326 of record WUWR02000225.1, read on the forward strand.
TGAACATAACAATTCTCATTTCCGCATGTGTATGCATTTTAATAAATTTAATAATTGTTTTAAAATTAACTCATCAGTAAATACGCTAATCAATGCTGTTAAAAGTAATTTAGGGCCAATAATATCCGCGTAAAATACAATCTACATAAAATGGAGAAACCCGTACAAACCAACGATTTTTTCGCCCTCTGGTGTTAAGTTAGTAAAAACGATCATTATAATTCGTCGTTGTTTGTTCTAAGTTAAACCACCGTGGAATCTCCTTTTTTTATTTATCAACTAGCGTTCCGGCCCGGCACTGGCGGGTGCAGATGCACTTTTCAAAATGGTAATTGAATCGCTTCAGACACGTTCACGTTGAGAGTAGTGGGGATCGTTATAGGTCATTAGTTCTTGTTTAAATTCCAATTTTGTTACTGAACCCCCAGACAGTAGATCTGCCCTAATTTTCAATTATTTCATTATTCTTCAACGGGAACATCACAATGGTCACATACCGCATGGCGGCATAAATAAACAAAGCGGTGGTGACTAGTTTACCTCTTATACAGGGTATCTCAAGACTGCTACCGAAAACGAAGCCGGGTGGTAGTTTTAGTGACTTCAGACACATTGCAACAGAAAATTTGAAAAAAAAAGCGTCGATTTTTTTTTGTTAATTTTTTCCTATGGTCGTATTTGGATGGTAGATTCATTTTTTTCCCTAAATTATAGTGTATACCCTTTTAATTATAAGGACTCTAAGGTATAAAAGAGTTTAAATTATTATTTTAGCTAAAACTATGGATTCACCACCCAAAATTACGATATTTAAAAAATCATAAAAAAAATTGTTGCATTTTTTTTTTAGTTTTAGTTGCATTGTGTTTGTAGTCACTAAAACTACCACCCGGCTTCGTTTTCGGTAGCAGTCTTGATATACCCAGTATTTATAGACCTAGTATGTACAGTAACTGCAACATACATGAAAAACTTGACGAACGATATTGCCATGTGATGGTGAAACTCAAAGAACTCCAAGAGCAGACCCTGTTTATAAATTTGACGTCATTTTGCATGTAAGGTCCAATGATCTAAGAATAAAACGCAAAATTTCCTTCGCATAAATTTGCACTTGCTCCAGCTGCGGTATTCCCTGGAGTAAGCGCTACATGACTTTTATCCATATTGCAGTTAGTGTTACTAGACCTAGAAATTGGATTTCCTGACATTACAACCGTGTTTTCTACTACCTATCTATTTTATCTGTTTTTGGGTCTGAATATAAAAGACCGAAAAGTCTTCAGTCGAAAAGTCGTAGTTTCAGATACAACACAAGACTTGAATCTCGATGTGGGCCATAACTATGTCTACGGTTGGTTGGGTGGTTTTATTTGTTTTATATTTTCTTAATTTTTCGCCTAATTTACTTATTTTTATTGCTAATTTCAACAACAACCATCATACAGGAATGTGGGAATCTTGCCATAGTTACCATGTTTATGGTTCAAATTCCGTTCATATTTCGTTCCGGCGAGGCAAAAATAGTGATATCGACAATCCCTAGTCGACGATACAGTTTTTGGTTTTAAACTGAACTTCGATCAATACCTTATAAGTTACCTTGTATTAAAAATACATATAAATAAAGTATAACGCTTTATTGACATATTTTGAAGGTAAACATTTCCACACATTCCTAGATAGCTCCATGTGAGTTGGCAGCCCTAGTTGCAGAATTTACTTGTGATTTTACAACCGACCGGCTATACGTCAACCCTATTGGGAAATCATCCAATTTGGGAAAAATATTTGTGAAGCGAAAATCTCACAAACGGGATTACGCAATAGAACTGTGACATATAATGCTTACACTGCAAAATAGTAATTGTACTAAAATTTGGCTCTATCATAAATAATAGATCAATATACTTACTCACAATGTATGTATCTGATATGTCTGCGTTTAAAGTACCTGAAGAATCGAACCCAAGATCTGTCTTTATGTACATAGTACATACATACATGCAGCTGTAGATCAAGATATTACTTACCATCGAAGAGAGTACGAATTAATATTTTTTTTCGTTTTGATTCTTCATCTGTAATATTTATTTTTACTTTATTACTTATAATGATTAATAACAACTGACATAAATCAATGCATTTTAAATATAATAAATGTTTTATGAATACATAAATCAAAAGCCAGCTATTCCAAACAACGACAGTTTCCCGACGCGTTCGCGTGACTCGACGCATTAAATGTCGCTAAATAAAAGTAATTATGGCGAATAACAATGTTTATAGCACGCCAACTGTAAATCTATAACAGGAAAGGAAATAGAAGGAAACGAGGACATTAAAATGTCTAATAGTTGGGGAGACATAGTGTTTAACGATTCTTTCCAGAGAGGCATAAATATGGTAAAAGGTACCATTTTCAGTTGAGGTTGACATGGGGTTCCAGGAATATGGTTGAGTTCAATGCCAAGAAAACCCAGGTGTGTGCTTTCACGTGCAAAAAATCCCCGTTCTCTCCCCTCCCCATTCTTCAGGGTGCTCCCCTCTCAATGCGGAATGACCTAAGTATCCTTGGTGTGGATATCCGCTGTGATCTCAATCCAAGGAATCACATCGAGGGCATAATAACTGCCACATCACGCAGGGTTGGAGTCCTGAACAGGGTGCGTCGGTTTTTCACGCTCGGTCAGCTTTGTCGTTTATATAAAGCGCAGGTCCGGCCGGGTATGGAGTACTGCTCGCACCTCTGGGATGGATCCGCCCAGTACCTGCTCGATGCCTTGGATGGATTGCAGCGGCGGGCCATCCGCGTTGCGAATGATGCAGACGTTACGATGCCAATGGATACTCTGCCTGGGCGGCATTGGCACTTACCATCAGGTGCAATGCCGCCACTATGCCAGGCCATCATAAAAAAAAAGCTCTGCGATGTATGAAAATTTTGCGGGACAACTATGACTAGTTTTATTATACAATTTTGTTACAGTTCCGGACTGAAATATCCTTTGTTGGTATGTCAAACATCTTTATAATATTATTTTTAGATTCTTAACTAGTGGCAGATTATTCGTATCCGCTCTAAATACGACCACTATTATGGAAAATTTCTCACGATTCGCATGATCCATGCCTTTGGTAATCACTCTGCGTAATATTGAATGTTCGGTTTCAAACATACCGAGATACTTATTTCGACTGACAGGACATAAATGCTGCTACAAGTCCAGTAAAGCGCACACTACTTCATAACTATATAAAATATCATTAGATAAAATAAAAGTCCCGAGGGGGAAAATAGGGCAGGGATTTAAAAGGTTTAGAAGTGGGCGAGAAATATTATGCTCGATCGCAGCAAACACAATAATCTCGCTGTGATATAAACGAACATTTCATAAAAGGAGACTGCTTTAGCCGGCCACTATTGTGGGCATGATTTTGTGCAAAGTGCGGACATATTTTTTTCTTTAAGCATTTTCTACTTGGTCTCACAACTCTACGATAATAAAGGAGAGTATTCAACATTTTTCGTTTTATTCAGCATTCAATGATAAGTACAATGCCCTCAGATTAAACGATGTTTGGGATCAATTCACAAAAAAGACAAAAAGGCAGGCTGATAAATTGTTCCACAACTTAATGATGCATCAAAAATATGAATTGATGGACTTTTGATTTTATAAACACAAAAAACTCATACGCGCGTGTTTAATTATTCCATGAACATAAAAGCGAATGAAACGCCAGAGATTATTCATTTGGGAACGCCTGTACCGCTAATGAAACTTTAAAACTGCAAGGTTTTATAATTCGCGGGGGATTAACGGATAATTTTACTTAGTTAGAGCTTTGTTGGAGCATATAAACTCTGATTATCTCTTCTTTGTATAAATGTGAATATTAGCTTGGAAAGCATAGGGGAAAAAAGGAAAGGAACTAAGTAATTTACTACTGCACATAATGAGACATAACATCGTATGTCTCAGGATGGCGAGCGCAGTGGGTTGTCAGGCATTCCTTTGTGAATCATGGTGTTGATGGGTGTTGCTACTGTCACATGAGTGGTTGTTTTGCTTACTATCATGGGAATGGCATGCTCGTCTCGTCGTCCATTGCAATAAAAATAAGGAAAGCAACAGGGCCAGAGGAATGATGACGGATTTCAAAAAGCGAGCCAATACTGGATTTATGGCCACGATCACTCTACAAAAGTGATAACGACTGAGAAAAATAAGCTTGGTACGGAGTCATATATTTGGTGTCACATGATCATTTTTGGTCGTGCCTAAATAAATTTATTTATCTGACAGAAAAAAATCTAGACTTTTAACGAACTGATGCGTTTCCAATGATAATCCTTTTAAGAAAATATTTTGTCCCGATTAAATTATACTTCACAAATCAAAAGTCCATACGCAAAGCAATAACACAATAATGGGGATTGAAAATACTTCTTAAACATATTTATTATTTGATTAGTTTTATATGTATTTGATAAAAATCTAGATATTTTATTGGTTATTATGGATGGGATTCTTAATAGTGCAAAAAATGAACACCTTTGTGTTCAAGTTGACTATTCCCAATAAGTATTCAAATTGTACAGTTGGCTATACTGCAACATAGACAAAAATTATGCGGCGGCGCGGCGCGGCCCTCACCTTTTTTATTGCAATGAATAGCGAGAATGAATGAAGTGTGTGGTGGCCTGTTGGTAAAACGGACTAGACGCGGCAGCCAACATGTTCACGGTGGTCGCGGGTTCGAATCCCAGGGCACACCTCTGACTTTTCGGAGTCATGTGTGTATTGATAGTCAATCACCACGCACTAAAACGGTGAAGGAAAACATCGTGAGGAAACCTGCATACCATAGCGATTTATAAGAATTTCTATGATATGTAAGTCCGCCAACCCGCACTAGGCCAGCGTGATGGACTATATGGCCTAACCACTCTCAATCGTACTCTCGATTATAGAGTAGGGCCTACTCAGTAGGCCCTTGCCCTGCAGTGGGACATATATGGGCTGATACAGAATAGCGAGACGAGCATACTTGATGGTAAACCATAGGAAACGCTAATGGACAGTAGCGAAACCAAACAACACCACGAATTACAAAGCAATGCTAAGCACTCAACTACGCTCGCTATCCTGAGATATAAGTTTAAGTCTCAATATGTATATGTCCTTCAAACCGAAACACACAACAGGGCATTAAAACTGTTGTTTGGCAGGCTAAATAGACATTGTGAAATCTACCAAAGCGGCTTCTCAGATATGACAGACCTTCAACCAGTCGACAACCTCACGTATCTGTAAGATCAGGGCATAAAGAAATCCCTAATTTGTATTCAAAGTGCATCTTATTATACTAAAAAGCAACTATGTATATTCCCATTACCGCAGCACTTCCATTAGCGCCACTATTCCATAATGCATTGCCACCCTACCGCAATAAAACAGTACCTGAAGACGGGTACGGCGCGCCGAAGGTCACATAATGACTGCTATTATTCCCTGACCAGTATAACTAGACCCCTAGCTCACCGCGCTGCGCTATTAGCAGAGGACACTACATAAAGTGCAATAATGTTTTACGTTAAAGCTTCAATGTGGAAAACAGTTGAAGACTTTTGTAAAGTGGTACTGTAGAAAAAACACAGTTGAATGCTTCGTGATTGATATGCTGAATTTCATAGAGCAAAGATAAACGAGTAAAAAAAAATACCTAAAGACTGGCATCTCATCAAATAATCACTCCGCATTTCAGTTTTCTTAAACAAAGAACAAGCCGATATATTATGCCTCCTATGATTCTGGTATAAAAAGGAACTATCATTATATATTCAGGGCGGATCAAGTTGCACTGGTGGATTGAGCAGATGTAAACACATGGGACAGACAAATTTTCCAATCACACAGGCGAACTAATTACGATTTGCATGCGTTTACAGAGATCGTTACGCTAATGAGTTGACAACCGTAATGATATTAGCGGTGCTTTAAATGCTGGGATTAATTTCAGCTCAGTTTTAAGGAAAATCCGATCCGACAGTGAGATTAAGAATTGATGTAAGAATAAATAATTGGGTATTGTGCACTTAATTTAACCAAATTTTAACATACAGTTTTATGATTTTTCTTGTGTATTAGACCTTCGTGGATTATGGGTGCACTGCATATGCCTAATGCGGGCATTTAAAAAATACATCTTATAATGTGGTGAAAAGCCATGAGCGGCAATGCAAATTACATAAATACACACAAGCGTACACGATCGGCGAGGAATTTAGCTTAAAGTCCTTAAATTCGTCGCCGTTCGTGTAAAATGATTGCTTCAGAAAACCATCGCTTAATCTTTATTAATCCGTCACCAACCAGATCTTTCAAAGCATATTACGAGCACATGACAGGAGATTTATTCAAATGCAAGCGTACATAGACTACACGATTGGAACTTCGTAAAACCTACCCAAATCTGCCGAAGGTCGCTAAGCAATCGACATGACAAAGCCCTGTAATTTGGCCTAGCGACAGGGCTCGACTGATCAATAAAATTTCATTGGCGCGTACAGACGGCAAACATTTACATTGGATGTTGACTCGGCTGAATATCTGATGCGTCCCTACCATAGCTCCGGAAAGGGAGTGCTACACAACTTTGTGTTTGCCCATCAGTTTAAACAGTTGACAGTTTGTAATTTAGTAAATTATACGGATAGAGGTATCAAATTAGATGCCTATAGTGCCGTCCTTTTTAACCGCTTCATTTGAAATTCAATGAGTTCAGAACCAACGGCAAATGACTAGGGGAATTGATGAAACTAAAGATCGCAGGAAAGCGTAGTTGGCAATGTGGGGGAGTTCTATGTTCAGCATTAACTTATTATTTTAATGATAATTTGCGAAATGCTAGTGTAGATCGTAAACAATAAAGCAGTATTGTACTGTATCAGCCACTGCAAAGCACGGTCCTCCTCTACAATCGAGAGTATGATTTTGAGTGTTTAGACCATATAGTGCACCAGGATGGCCTAATGCGGGTTGGCGGAATTTACATACCATAGAAATTCTTATAAATCGCTATGGTATGCAGGTTTCTTCACAATATTTTCCTTCACCGTTTTAGTTTGGTGATTGACTATCAATACACACATGACTTCTAGAAGTCAGAGGTGTGGAGTAGGTTTTGAACCCGCGACTACCGTGAACATGTTGGCAGTCGGGTCTGATCCGCTTATCAACAGGCCACCACGTACTTAAGCCAGTTTTACCTGATGATAAATCACTGTCGCCCAAAATGACTCAAAACACTTCAGAAGCAGTCAGTGTGCCCTCGGCCATTGAAAATTGAGGGGTACAGGGTAAGGAGAAACGAGAAAGCGATACTTGTATAAGACTACGATTGATCAATAAGGGTTTACTAATCGAACATGTGACAGCTATTCTACTTGCTTAAGTTAGTTTGCTGCGTCAGACAGTAGAACTAACTCGACTGACGATTGACTCGTATTGTGTGGATTTTGTGGAGCTTTTGCATTTCGCAGTTGGTCGACACAAAACATTATCAAATAAAAATACATATATAACAAATATTGAATCTTTAGATATAAACAGTGGCAATGACATTAAACATTTAAGAAAAAAAAATAGAAATTAAAACCATGAAAATATAAAATAACAACTACATGTAAATAATAAGGAATTAAAATTTAAACTAGTAACTGAAAGGAATTCATGTAACTCGCTAGATTGTAAGGAATTTGAAATAGCTATAGCCCCTGGAGATATTGGTTTTTTAATTAAAATTTCGCTCATAATTTAATACTCTAAGAGTATTAACAGACTCGTAGCTACAATACATTATTAATATAACGTGTGAACAACCCCTTATAAATATGCATATATAAGCAGTTGGAAATAGCCTTTAAATTCATACCACTTACAATGGAAGCTTCTTTCCCCATAATAAATGGTTTTACTCATGTTTTTGCGTTATCGTAAGTAACAATTTCAAAGTAATGTTTTGCTCATTTGCATAAGTCGTGGGTTTTTAACGTGCTTCGTCGTAGTAAATGCCAACAAGTAGTTGATACGCCAAATTATTTTAACTGTAGGTATTAAATATGTTGTAAAGTATTTGAGAATTTTCATATTCGTGCCTAGAATCTAGAACTATTTAAGAATTAGGTTACATGCTTAATTACTGAACAAGATATTTGAAATTCTAGTTGCACCTGTTTTTGCTGATTTTATTGAATACAAAAAATTTAATACCCAACAAATCTTTTTTTATTGTAATGAGTGAGAAGACGAGCATGTCGTTCGCCTGATGGTAAGCGATACGACCGCTCATGAACAATAGCAAAACCAAACAACACCTGGAAATTCAAAGCAATGCTTGGCATTCCACTGCGCTCGCCATCTTGAGACATAAGATGTTAATCTCAATATATCCAGTAGTTACACTGAAATCTGATAAATACAAATTACAAATCTGATCAACCGTTCTGATAATTCCAAGGAGTTCTTTTTTTCTGACGGAAATAATTCTAATTGATTTAAGTAAATAAGCAACGTTTACTCATACATGAATATAAGAAAAAAATGCATAATGAATCTACCATTACTCAGAAGCTTTAAAGCAATGATATTCAGATTACTCCCTCTTTAGTTTTCCTCTTGGGACAAATGTGTTTACATTTTGTAGTTCTCGGGTGTTACATAAGAGGATTTGGCACGTTGCCCTCCCAGGTACTCACAATAGCCGGCGTAATAAATTACCTTACTACTTGGAAAACTTGCAAAATACTCTCTAAAGCTCGTCCATTAATCTAATACCTGGTGGGTTTTGAGTGCGGGTTTATGTCGTCGATCTTGTTTGTTCCAATTTTAAGTGTATTTGTGGAAGGTAAAGATTTTTATTCTCTGCATAATGAGTGTAACTACCAATTTTTCTTTTAATAATTGTAAAATAAGGGTACTTTAATTGTAACAATCACTGAGCGGATGACTAATACCTCAGTCCGCCCCGTGACTACGAAAGCTGTAAAGTAATCGAAATGACAAGAAGTCAAAAAATGGAAAAATTAAACCACATCCGCAATAAAATCTGTAAATAATAGTTTATTTCAATGAAATTGAAATGAAAAAAATTGAAATTCACGTCGTATTCCCAGAAGGAATGGGCAGAGATGCTTCCAAAATACCCACGTTTTGTCTTGTGTGTTGCGTCCCATGATGTATAGACAGCGAGCCTATCACGATATCGTGTACAAATTCCTGAATAAACTAACAAAAGTAACGTTTTGAGGCTTGTAAGTCACAGACAACTTCAGTAATCGACTCGAGACAATAGGGCTGTTATTTCACAATTTCAGTAAGATTGTGCCATTACCTTAACCATTCCTATTGTTTTATACTAATATGACCCGACATAGAGAATACAATATACCTGATTATTGTAATGTGTTTTCACAAGTGAAAGGTCAAGTCGCGCCGGTCGACAGAACCACACGGATAGTTATTTTTTTTTAAATATAATTCCCAAAAAAGTCCAAAGATTCTGGACTCTTGGCACCCAAATCAGGCTTAGCCTGTAGTTTGGGTGACATTGTTCCTCCACAAAATATAAGAATTATAGACTGAGATTATGACAGCCTCCGTGGTGCAGTTGGTTAGGCTGTGAAATGAGTCGGGATCGATCCGCCCGCACCGACACACATATTTTTAACCGACTTCAAAAAAGGAGGAGGTTCTCAATTCGATTGTATATTGCTTCTTTTTTTAGTAAACCACAAGTATTTATTTCGGATCTGGGTGTTTATGAGACAGTGAACTTCTCTCGTATTTCCTGATACCCACTACACAAGACTCGATCTTTGTGTTTGGTCAGAAGTATGTATGTGACTGTTGATTCTATTATTTACATTGACTTTAACATATTTATCACTATTATCACTCTTATATAACCAACCACATGACTATTTATGACTTTTAAACTCACGCCTATATCCCAGAATGCGTAGGCAGAGGTGCCACGACACCCACATATCGCTTTGTATGTTTCGTCCCACAATGTGATAGGTGGGCGAGCCTATCGCCATATCGAGCACCAATTCCTGACTCTGGGTTAATAATGAATAGAAAAATCCAATATCACTTTGCCCAACCCGGAATTCGCACCCGAGACCTCAGCTTTGTAACCGTACACCACCTAGGCATATTTTAGACTGTTGGACGTATTTGTTTATATAGTCTATAGCTAGATGTACCTTTAATATATTTATCTATAGTGTCACTATTATACAACAAACCGCATGAATAATCCAAGTCTCCAACACCACAGTAACTCACAACGATACCAAATTGCGGACGTGGATAATTGCATTGTTTGCTCGGCAGCCTTGTGACCAGCACCGACGATGATACGCAATCATCGCGCCATAATACGCTCATTACACGATTCTAATTCACGTTAATGGTATGATAACATGTAATTGTTGTCAGGACATATGAATCTGTATATTTCCCACTGCAGGGTACGGGCCTCCTCTATAATTGGAAGTACGATGTGATACAGTCCTAGTTTCTACATTACATTAGAACTTTTATATTACAAGTCCCGCTGTTGTATAAATAAATAAATATTTGTGGCCCTTTTAGTAAAGTTATAAATAGTCGGTTATTAAGATAATTAAGAGAGGGTAGGTTATATACCTAGTTAGGTCATAAATTCTATCACATGTTTAATATAAAATAATTGAAACAAGTTTATTCATTCTGTAATCTATATACCAAAATAAACTTAACAAAACATAGATTCTTATGACACTAAAGTTTATTCAAAATGACCTCCGTGATTTTGAATACAGGCCTTCAATCTGCCCGGCCAGTTGTCTATCGCAGCACGAACGAGGTCCATGTCAATATCGGCGGCTGCCTTAATCAAGGATGTCTTGAGTGACTCCAAATTGGGATGAGGCTTTGAGCACGCCTTTTCCATCAAGTGTTGCCATATCTTGTAATCTAACGGATTCAAATCTGGACTGGAGGAGGGCCAGTCTTCGTCCCGGATGAAGTCGATTTCACGCGCCGCCAGCCAGCCTTGTGTGCTCTTCGCTCTATGAGCTGGCGCCGAATCTTGTTGGAATTAGTTCAGTCAATATGTAAGGAATAATTAATTGCCCTCCGAATAAAGACCTAACCTTATTTAACATAATTAATCGTTAGGGGGGCATGTAAAGAGGTCACAGAAAAATTAAAAAGGTTGCGCTGTTTGCTGATTTTGAGAAATTCCAAAAATAAATAAACGTAGTAGTCTTCATTGTATCGTTTGATGGTACGATAAACGAATCTTTGGTTATATTCAAATTTTTCAGTATGTCAAAAATTTGAATTGGCGCGTAACCGCAACGACGCAACGCAATAACTGCAACACGGTCTTCTTTAAGCCCTGGTCTGTCGAAGCTACGCACAGCGTTGCGTTGCGCGGAATGCGGTGTCAAACTCGGTTTTGTATGAAAAACATTGACATTGACATTGACATTGACTTGACGTTCCGCCGCAGTATGCGTCATCCAGCGTCTGCGGTGAGGGGTCAACCGGGTGATGGGTAGACTGGTCTTTTGTGCTGTCACAGTATGCGTCGGTGTAGAGGGGCAAGTGTGGTGAAGCGCGGGGCAGATATACCGCACAACGTGCCGTCATTCTCATCATTTCGTCGCGGTAAGCGTATTTGCGCAATAGATTTATTTGAGGACAATATTTTTATCAATTTTGTTTGGTTTAAACTTTTGTTTAGGCTGTGTCGCGTATATCGACTATGTGCTGCCGCACAGTACGTTTAATGCAGTTCACGTACGTTCCCAATGACAATGGCGCAATATTACACCACGTAGGAATAAAACTTAAAACCTTGCTTTGGTAAAAAAGATACAATTAAAAAGTAAAATTAAATAATATTTAGTAAGTACAAGATTATAAAATGGAGTCAATTACATTTATTCTATTGTTATAAAAATGACGAACGGAAGTGTATGTTAATTATGCTAAGTACCTAGTACCCCATGCTTTTTAACAAAATATAGCAACGGAATTAGTTCCCAACTGATCAGGGTACAATTGGAGACGATTTATTAGTAGGTATCTATATACATTCAGTCTTTATCCCTATTCGCCGGCATTTTATCAGCCCATATACGTCCCACTGCAGAGCACGGGTCTCCTCTACAATCGAGAATGCGATTCAGAATGGTTAGGCCATACTATAGTCCACTACGCTAGCTGGCCTTATCCCTATATTTGCATAGAAAGAAATACAATCAACAAACAACAAATTTTATATGAGCCCGAAAAAGTAGCTTTAAAGAATCTTATGATGAGTTTTGTATCAGCCCATATACATACATTATCTTCGTAGTTTTTTACAAAATCCAACTGCAAGATATAATAAACTATCGCCGTTCGACACAATTATCACCACTCTCCTAGCACCTGGAGTGCATCATGTGATGACATGGTGCAATTTTAAATATGTAGTTCCTCATAGTAGTATCAAGTTCTGTGTTTTCCGCTTTTTTCCATTTCCATTCCATTAAAACCCCCTCTATATATATATATATATATATTGTAATTTGTGCTACTTACACCTACGCATATATATTTTGAGCTCTGTGTTATGCATTCTGTTAAATACTAAAATAAAATTATTATTTTAAAAAGTGACCATCAGTATTTTCCAGGTTTTGCTTGTGACAATTTTATAGGAAAATAATTAAATCGTTATGGAATTTATTTTTACCCAATTACGGTACGGTCGATAACGATAATGTAAGAAAGGATAACTACATAAATCCAGTGAAATTTAATTTGATCTGACAATAAGTTGTTTAGCCGAAAAAAATGTATTCAGCACACGCGTATTTCATTAGAATGATAGAAACCACTTATATCACGTATCAATATTGCGAAAATTGTCTCGTCAACATATATACCCAGTTTATTTAAAATGACGCACAAACATTTTTTTAAAGAAATTATATATATTTTTGAACTCAAATGATTGTTTTTTGTTGTCATGGAAATTCAAGAAAACTTCAATGCGAAATTGCTATAGTAACGTTGGTTGTCAATGAACGGTTCTCCCATTGGTCAACGGTTTTACGCACAGAGTGAAACCTATATGAGAACCACCTTTTTTGTTGTTATGTGAACTACGGTGCTTGTCGTCATGACGTTACCGCTTACCGCAGTGCCGCACGTATTCTTCGCCAGACCAGGCCTTTAAGCATCCACTCCATATTTAAAATGAGTAAAATTCTAAAAAGTATACATTTTATTTTCATGAACAATTCGAAATTCGAATGCAATAAACTTTTTTGTGGCCAACATTCTAAAAGAAAAGTTTTACTGTGTGACAATACTTATGACCTGACTGTGTACATATGTACATACATAAACTCACGCCCTTTAGGATAGGTAGGCAGAGGTTTCCCTGGGAGTAACCAGGACTCCCACGCTGTGCCTTGTGTGTTCCGTCCCACGATGTGATAAGAGTCTATCGCCATATACGTTATACGTATACGATAAGCAGTAAGACCTTGCCATGGGTTAAAGACTAAAACTTCAGCCATGCATGTTAATGGATCCTCCATAATCTTTGTGGCGCAGTTGGTTAAGCAACTTTCTAAGAAACGAGCGGACGCCAGTGTTATAGTCTAGCACAATTTTAGATCCACAAACATATCTCATAACATATAATAGATATATCACAAAAATTCTAAAAATATTGATTGCGCTTCCATTGCTAGTATTCTGAGACTTGACTTCTCATCTAAAATTTTCCTACTGATCTCATTACCTAAGACTTCAGTAAACAGTAGAGTTCAATCAAATTTACTGATAATCAACGCATCATTCCGCCTTGTAGCATCACAAAAGAGCTTAGGCGGATTGTAGTTAGAATGTAGGTCACCTCGATCGCGATCCCATTCACCCTTCGATATGAAAACGTCAAAAGGCATGAACAGGTGCGATGGTATCTTTAGTGGGCTCCTAGCTTTGTTCCACTAACAATGCTTGGAAGGTAAATAATCGCGGTCAAGCAATTCCAATCTAACTCCGGAGAGTATTTCCAATCTTGCTAATTGTTATAGGGTTTTTTCTGACGTGATGATTTTTTAATAATGTTCTAAGGCGTAGTACTAAAAATATGACCAATAACACTTTTCTTGTTATCTTTAATGACCCCTTCGTTAAGATGGCGATCGCAATGGAATACCAAGCATTGCTTTGAGATTCAGGGCATTGTTTGGTTTTGCTACTGTCCATAAGCGGTCGTCACCGTCACACTTTAAAATAAAAAATAATTAAACCTAAGAACCTCTCACCTTGTCCACAGCCGAGCCACCTCCCCTAGTGAACGTGACGGTCCACGCGTCCACGATCCTGGCGCTGATCCTGTGGAACGTGGCTGGCGACGGCGGCCACCCGATCATCGACTTCACGGCGCAGTACCGCTCCGCCATGCCGGTCAATGGGACCCTCGAGCCTTGGAGACCTATCAGTCCTAACCATATCAGCCCAAACTCGGTAAGTCTAGTGATATTTTGGCAGTTTCCATGGAACATTTAAGATGCCAGATGTTGTTGATGAAGTGACGAGCGATTGCTTCAAATTTCCCTTCCGACACAAATATTTGTCAAATCAAAAAAGTTTTTATCTTACTATACTAAGATACTAGACTTACTACACTAGACTTTTAGTCGGTACGTCAGTCATTTCTCCGCTGCGAAAATTACTCATAACTATGTCGCTAATTTAGGTCGAAGATAATAAAACTTGTGGTGATTACTCCAATTGAACAGAGCCAATTAATTAAAGAAAGAAAATCCATTCATCATTTAAAGTTGAGAGTGTAATTGGCGAGAGAGTTTACATGATAAGAATAATGGCCGTTTTCAGACTCGGCAGCTGACTGTAACTCCGACTCAGCCGGCGAACTTAGTTGATAAACTAGAAACTTCCATCTTGATTTATTTATATCCTTTCACCTACAAACAAATGGGACACTTCACTAAAACAAAAATATCTATTGGAAGGTTATTTTAACTCTACATTTACGTCGAAAAGATAATGGTATTTTATTCATCGGGTTTTAGAGTAATTAGTTTGAAAATCATCCCTTGAAAGTTTTCATTGTGGAGGCCATGAAAATGCAAGCGACAGCCCACAAGGTGGACGGACGACGTGATTAAATTCAGGAAGTCGTTGGATGCACGTCGTTTCCAACAGGCCCATTGAGAAGGCCTATGTTCAGCAGTGGACTTTCTATGGCCGAAGAAAAAGAGAGAGAGAATTAAACGATCTCGAAATTCAGTCTACTTGAAAATTCTATTTCTGGATTTGATTGTGAGCTCGCATCCTATAACATTTTCAAAATCAAGGTGGCACTACTAGCACCTCTACTTACTAGTTAAGGGACTACAGTTGTGAGGTACAATTTAATGCCCAGTTACCAAGACAATTACTGTAACATTCCAGCGTCAGATCGACGTGTACCACTTGGAGCCGAACGCGTCGTACTGGTTCCGAGTGTGGGCCACCAACGTGCTGGGCCCCGGGCCGCCGGTCGAGGTGCTCGCCACCACGCTGTATAGCGACCAGGAGGCAGGTCAGTTAACACTGGTCTTTAGGATGCTGGACACCCTGACACAGGCTTTCATGTACTTTACTGTATTAGTCCACATGTCCCACACACGATTCTTCGAAAAATGTCTGAACTATTCTTACCAGACTGTTATTTAAAACATTGTAGGTTGTTAAAATCATCCTGTTTTACCTTGATCTTTAGTAGGTATGAGCTGACCCTACTGGGATGCTACCAATCTAACAAAAACCTGTTGACTAGAAATGTTGACTAAAATTCTGCCCCAATTTTTATAATTTCTCTCATCCCCATCAAGCAGCATGTTACCCAATCATGATTCAGTTTAAAGTTTGCCCTATACAAGATTTGTGCATGATTTATCTTTAATTTGTTATTCAATGAATGATATGAAAAATATAAATATTTATGTTTCAACACGTGCAGAGCTATACAAGCACTTCCTGGAGGGAGCGGAGACGTTCGACACGCGCACGTGGGTGGCGGCCGTGTGCGTGGTGATGGGCACGCTGCTGGTGCTGGCGGCCGGCACGTGCGCGGTGCTGTGTCGCGAGTGGCGCCGCGACGGTGAGCCCTCACGAGCCTAGCCCTGTCGCCCCGCCGCATACCCGCTGCCCAGGCTCTACTTCCTCTGGTATTAGGCGATCGATCGTAGAGACATTCGGTCAGAACACGATCGAAACAGTGATCGTTGAAAGTTTGGCTTTGTGTTTCCAATACTTTAAAGACATGTGTAAATGATATCGAAACAATCGTTCAGACATTTTTTACAGTTAGGTGCGAGAGTTTTTGTAGATATTACATATAATAAGCATATTTCGTATTAAAAAGTGTCTGAACGATTAATGAGTTCTTCGATCGATCGGTCAAAGATCAGCAATGAGCGAGAGCAATGGGGGTAAGCGGACGGAGTCGACGGTAGCTATAAGTGCGTTCAATTGTATATAAATATAGTTAATCGATCAAGTGGCTTGGAATACGATCAAATAGCTCGATTAACGATAATCAGCTCGCTAGACATTATTACGTTACCGATTCGTATTTAGGTATCGATTATTGTTATATTGATGCAATCGGTTTGAATATCGATTAAATTAAATTCAGTAAAATTCGCTTAGATAATCTTAAAACACACTAGCGTTTTGCTGGCGAAGCTTAAGCCGAAATTTCTTGCCCAGATGGCGCCACTTGCCGCTTTTACACATTTTTAAATACTTTCATCTGTGATTTTAATTTTAATAAAGACCAATTAGTGATATGAGCTTAAGGAATTGCAAAAATACAATCATTTTGATGCAAATAACTTGAAAAAAGGGATTTAAAATTTTCTAGGATCTGTCAACATAATGATTTACGATTTATCTTCTACCTTCAATAATCTGTGGAACTTGATAAATAATGAGTATCTACCGAACGCTAATGTGTTTTGAATGTGTAAAATAATTACTCATTTGACTTATCGACCATAATTATTTCGGTAGAAATTAAATATACGATATATAGTTTTAAACTGTAAAAACTCTCAAAAGACATTCACTCGAATTAATGCAAACGTATTTACGCTTAAACAAACAAAAACAATAATCTCTGCATTACGATATTTCTACTATCAAAATTTTATGCACTCTCTTTTTAGGCACTACTTTTATTACTAAAATTACAAATATTAGTGCCAAGGAATTAATATAAATTGTTAACTTCCAATTTTAAATATTTACTAGGATAGCGTTTTTAATAAAAGTTTAAAAATAAAAAAAATGGTCGCAATAATATATTTGATAAAGTGTTACACACCGTGATTTTGGTGCTACGCGTTGTTGTTAAGGCTTTAAGCTCAATATGTATTTTTTTGCTTAAATTAGAGATAAATATTTTGAGGATAAAAATTTCACAGACGTAGGGTATATCGACAAGACATTGCTTTAAACTTTCTCTTGTTCAATTGAATATGTATTTATTGATAACAGCGCTAAAAATATTTAATTTGTTTAATTGTGTTTAACTCAAATTTAAGCAAAAATCATAAAATTAACTTGTTATAAAGTAATGAAACAATACCAAAAAGCAATAATAGTTTAAATAATTATTCATTCATAAGCTTCGCTGTAAATACGCTAAGATTTTATAATCACAGTTCACATAGATTTTAAAGTGAAAAGTGCCTAAGAACCTTTGGTTATTATCCTGTTAGTATATAAATAAAGAGAATACTGGTATATCCCACGAGGAGGAGAATCGCTTGATATTAAAAATACAGCAGCTTCGTAAAAAGTATTTTCTGATTGTTAGGCGTGGGACCAAAATATCGACATACTGTTAAAATAAAACAAAAAAAATAAGGATCTCCTGAAGAATTGGCTTAGAAAATAACGGGTATCTCAAGACTGCTACCGAAAACGAAGCCGGGTGGTAGTTTTAGTGGCTACAAACACAATGCAACTAAAAATTTCGCTAAGAAACGCGACAATTATTTTTACGATTTTTAAATATCGTCATTTTTGGGTGGTAAATCATAGTTTTTGCTAAAATAATAATTTAAACTCTTTTATACTTTAGATTATTTATAAATAAAATGGTATACACTATTATATTAGGAAAAAAAATGTATTTACCACCCAAATATGGTCATAGGAAAAAAATAACAAAAAAAATTAGTCGCTTTTTTTGCAACTTTTTCTGTTACATTGTGTCTGAAGTCGCTTAAACTACCACCCGGCTTCGTTTACGGTAGCAGTCTTGATATACCCTGTATAAACCGCGTTGGAATTGAAGATATCATGGCTTTTTGCCATAAATGAGGCACTTTTTACTACTAGGCTTATGGACCAATAAAAACATGTACACGTCAATTATACCAAAATATTTGAAATTTAGTACTTCAAGCACTTCACTTTATATCAATTATATTACTCAATTAATATTCTACACTAATATTTAATTGCTTCGGTAAAAGCATTTAGACGTTTGCTATAAAATCATTATGAGGGAAGTTTCTAATAACGGATTAGGCACCAGTAGTGGAAAATCGATTGTTATTTTTTTTTTACTTGTACGTAAGTTATCAATATTTCCACAAATTCTACGTACTTATATTGCAATAAATGGGATCGGTATTTCCGTATTTGAAACGCTTTTTTGTAATTTACATTATAATTGTAATATACAAAAAAAAAATGTTGACTACTGGTGCATTTACCTCATTCAATCGATAATGATTTTAAAATAATAATCTTTACCTAGAATTATCAAAATAATCGCTAACTAATATATTCGATCAATTAAAACGCCTCGCTTGAAGGATTTGATATTATAAAGAAAGGATAATAAAATATAATTAATAAAAATGTAGTGCCTTTGATATTAGCTTTGTTGTATGGGCTTGTTGATATTTGTAGGTAATGCAATAATTGTTATTGGACTAAATTCTCATAATTTATTTATCAATGTTAATAAATTTTGGACATAAAATATTCTAAAAGGAACATTCCTTTTTTCTCGTGAAGTAGATGATTATTGATGTTTAAAAAAATCTGTTTAAAAAATGTTTTTATTGATAATAAAAGTTATAAATAATAAGAATCAAGAACTTAAAACCAAAAACCCACAACCTCTTACAATAAAGAATAATTTAAAATGTGCTTAAAAATTGATAATCATTAGTCGATTACTAGTTTCGAGTTTCGATAGTTAAAATTATTATATTCGTAGTAAAATTAAATGATACGATACGGTAGGTTAAATTAATTTTCTATTCAATCATTTTGTGTCCATTTTGGTACAAAAAATACTGAAAACATGATATACTTTAACAAAATCGCTTAGGTTATGGCAAAACTTCCCTCTCAAGCTAAAAAAAATCTTTAATATTTTCGTACACCTAAAATGGTTCACAAGCGGATGAATATTGAAATAGACACTTGGCTCTTAAAGCATTCTATTATAAGCTCTTTAAAATGTATCTCTTTATTTAGATACAAATATACAATGCAAGATTTTGCCTAAACCAAAACGGATGTAAAAAAAGTATAAGAAAATAATGCAAAACCCAATGATAACAAGAAGGGCGAGAGTGAGAGTGGTTGGGTACAATCTGTTTAAAATTTAAATTAATTAAACAAAGACCGAATTTTTTGAAATCTCATTAATCAATTTTCGTTTTATTTATCAAGTTCACTAGGGAGTATAATATAAGTTCAATAAAATCAATTACATAGTATTAAATTAAAAGCATTTAGCTATTAGAGTTAGGAAAGCTTTATAGTAAGTTTAATACATTTTCTTGCCAAAATATATGAAATGTATAATAATAAACAAAGCACAATTATTATCTATAAGAATTATTCCATTTATTTTGTACAGGGATAAAAAACATTCGTAATATCCTTTAATAATATATTAATTTGTAAATATTTTAGTTCACTACAATTGAGTTTTAACTCAGTGATAATAGATGGCGCTGATTATTTTCTTTTCTAACTTCCACTGGAAGTAAAATTAAAAGACTATTCCACGATTTTGTTGAGTAAAACTACTGTGTTGAGTACGTATTATCTTTATAAAATATTTAATATCGTAGATGGCACTTTCTTATGAACAAATACTGGACCACTTTGCTGTTGCCTTGACAAGTAGTGTCTTTTCTATACTATTAGGGACGTAGGGCTAACGCATAAAATGCACTTGGTATAAGCTACGAGTATATAGGTATATGAGACAGAATAACATGAGGTTATCCTGACAGTTATTTTGATAGCAACAAAATAGCAATCAATGTGTTTGTGTTTTATATAAAAAGTGTTTGAAATATAATTGATTGTTGAATGCTTTGCTGGTTAGAATAGTAATCAATTGATTTTTTTCTAAAAATATCCATAATTATATTTCGTCCTTTATGGCAGCATAGCATTCAATAATCTAATTGAATTAATGTGGTATATGGTGACGTTTGCATCGTCATTCAACGGAATAATATTTGTTTATTACAGGAGACTACATTTATATTTAAGCTTACAGTTTTGTTTCAATTAGAATATAGATTATTGTGATTTAGCCAAAGTTTTCAAATCGATATGCTTAGCATAGCAGTCGAGAGCAGTTTTTGTCGACGTGCGATGACGAACCCCATACGTTTTTATGATACTTTGTATGGAATTCGTCGAAAGGCAATATAATAATACAATTTTGCCGATAGTGTAGTCATATAGAAACTCGCTTTTAGAAAATGTATGCATTTTTTTTTATTTGGAAGCGTAATGGAAGAAAATTATGCATCCATGCATCTGGTATATCCAGACATCACTTCGATATTTAGACTAAAGTCTACAATAAAAGCGAGTTTCAGTAACTTTCAAATCTTTCCGCATGACTGTTTGCATAATATCTTTCAAGTTTTATATAACAGCGCAGTAATGCTAATTTTTATTCATTCAAGTTTTTTTCTTCTTTCCCCTCTATCGCACTCGCTTGGAACGCACGCTTGGACTGCGGGGCTGCACACTAACAAACAAACACATACACATTGGTGCCGGTATGTATACTAACATTACCTCCCGACTTTACCTACTTCCCATCCGACCTCGCCTAACAGAGTACGGCGAGGAACAAGACGTAATAGAACTAGTGCCTAACATTATCCTGAACCCTGGCTTCATGGAGATGGACCCAATCAGGCCGCGCGAGGCGTTCGCCGCCTCCATCATCAAGTCTACGGAGTGCCCCGGGCCGGGCAAGCCGAGAAGAGTCTGATTCTCGTCTATACTGAACCTTAGAATATTCTATCGTACCGATTCAGGCCTCTTGTCATGATCATAAATCAAATGACGGGCGTTTGACGCTTACTCACATGACAATTGTGACAGATTTGTCTTCAGACTCGCCGTTGCACACCCGAAATCGCTTTTATAAACCGCATTTCACATATGACAAGTACCCGAACTGTCAAGAGCTGTCAAACGTCATCAGACGTCATGTGCATGCTTGGTGACTTTGTGGAAACTTATGAATTCCGCTGTCAATATATCAGTAAACGAAATCAATTTTTGCACACGCGATTGGCGCAAGGGTAAAGTTGGACATATCAAACAGCCATGTAAGTTGATGTTTATTATTAATGAATCGGATTGATAGAATATTGTAATGGTTGTTGCAGCTGATTGCGCTCGATTTTACAACGCGTAAGTTCTCGCGGTCGGATTGTTTTCTCGAAATTTTTGCAAAATTGTGATGGACTTTTATAAAGCATGTGCGACTGTCAGCGATGTGTCATCGTGGCAGCTGTCAATTTGCAGGTTTGTCGTGGCGTGGTGACGTTTTGAGAAAACAATTCGACATTTAAATTAAGCTTAAAACCTAATCGTTGAGAGAGATGATTTCTAGTTTTGTAAAAGTTTCGTGATTTAATATTAGTGCGGGGATGCCATCTCAATAAAAAAATACTATTTGGTAGTTTCAGCTACGTGTTTTACATTTATTTTTTTATTCGTATAAGAACTGATGCTTGCATTTACTTTTGATGTATTTACACTGTTGTCGCGTAAGTCTGACACGGACGCTTTATTTCTATCTACTGGCAGCCCCGATGCATAAGTACATTTTTAGGGAGAGTATTGCTTACCGTTCAAAATAAATTGTTAAATGTTGCTAGCTAAAAGTAGTGGTAGTGATATTTTAATTAAAACTTTTTTGCAACACTAGATGTATTTTTGTAACGGAATCTCGTATTATTAAGACGTCTGATGTTTGAATGAGAATGCATACGTTTATTTTCGTTTCGTTGTTAATGTGATTTTAATCTGTGATTTGAGTTTTCCATTGGTTTTGTATAATTAAAAAGTAAGGATACTTGTATATATTTTATTAGGGTATGTATAGTGTTTTGGAGACTGGTGTGTCACGATTATATTGATATTGCGTAAGGCTTACGTCACACGACGCGCGGGTGTAGGCTCGGTGTGTAGCTAGCCTAAGGTCACTGCTTAACAGTTGAAGTTAATAAAATGACAATACGGTAGTGAACTCATGTTATCATGTTATGTAGGTATATAGCGTCCAAATTACACTCGAAGGCAATGATGCGTTTATGTATAAATGTCATAAATACAACGTTATGTAATTGTATACTGTTCTGAATATATGTAGTGAGATTGTGGAATCTTTGGCGGCTCTTAGAGCTTTTGCGGCAATTGGGAATATTGCATGACTACCTTATGAACAACTATTGTAAATATATTTTTTCTATGTTATTTATTTTCTATTAAAATTTATTCATGAAGTAGGGCCGCCATATCGCCATGGGAAAGGAATTGTTTTACATCTTCCAACTTTCCAAAATTCTAAACAGTCGATAAATAGAGACAATATATTTTAAAAGACATTTCTTGGTTTTATTTTCTTATGAAAAAATTTAAGACACCTTTTATTTTTTATTTATTATCTTCCTCTAAAATTGGAAGTTTGGAAGATTATCTGTATAAGCAAGAAAACTGTGTGTTAAGCGGAGATATTACAATTAAATTAAATTATTTCAAAATAAAATATATGGATTTCGTACATACACCTAATCTCTTAAAACAATGAATAGAAGGTTAATTTTATCCTCTAAACGGAACAAATGTTTGTAAGGTTAGGTGATATTGTGACAGTGTTCGTAGCGCAGTTGGTTAGATGCCGACTATGAAACTTGAAGCTGCCGGTTCGATCCCCGCACCGAGACAAGTATTTCTGTGATCCATAGGTATTTCTTTCCGATCTAGATGTTTGTGAGAGTCACGACACTCAATCTTAGCGTTGGGTCAGGACTATGTATGTGACTGTTGGGTTTAATTAATTTCCCATAATGTAACCTTTTGTTAGGTAGAGAGTAATCTTTGTGGTCTCCGCTTTATATCACAGTATAACTAAGAAGGGTGCCATGTAATATAACTATATAAGTAAGTATATAAAGATTGTTGTATAAGTGTAGAGCGGTTTATTTTTGTACACAGTGAGTGCACATATCACAGAAGCCTTAGACGATGCGCAGATTATATTTATAGTGATGTTAACTCTCCTTTCCCCACTTCCATCTGTCCTGATGAGAGTTTCTTCGAACTATTAGTTATTCTATGTGTACAGTAATTATTCAGTTTTCTTTCATGTCTCATGAAGTTTACCAATTTATACATTTTTGGAAAAATATTTATTATGTTTTATTTTTAGTTACACTTCTAATAATTGCCACAAAAAGTAATTCTGTGTTCCTAGAATTTTCTGAAACTTATTGTTATACAAAATAAATATGTTTTTGAACATTATTTCTTTCAGTATGTATGTTTTTACATATTATATTCGTAATTAAAAATAAGAAAACTGAATAATTATAATTACACTATTCTTCTGATTTCTTTCTAAAACAAGACCTTTTCAATCTACATACGGATATTTAGATAAACCCATAAATGTACCTGTTTAACTAAGAATACGAACTACTAAAAGAAAGCAAAAAATTTTTTTTGGCTTCATTTCAATACAAAATAATATGTTATGTAAATACACCAAAAACAAATCATTACCACTGGTTTAAATTCTTCTACATGGGCAGTGTTCCTATATCGAAACAAAAAAATGTCTTCTTTATAAGGGCAAAACACAATATAAGTACCTTCATCAAAATTTCAATAAAAATATTAATAATAATTTAATATTTATGGGTATATCTGAACATCTATACTTCTTCCTTGGACAGCCTCATTGCCTTTCTGAGTGTTCACTACCTTTATTTATAACTCCTTTCTTAACAAATGTCTTCATTCACTATTAAATGCGGTGGTATTGGCGTTATTTGGAATATAATAGAATATCTTTTTTTACATAAATTTGTTTTTTTATTTGCATAGGTATTTACGAAAGCAATAGTATTCTTTTTGTCACAAATAATTTCTAGTTTATGTCGATCATTTGTGTAGAATGTCATAAGAGCATATTTTAATACAGAATTTGCATTGGTGAGCTGATGGGAGCTATAGTTTTGGAATATTCACGATTGTGTTACCACGCTTCTTTATACTTAGCTGTCGTTTCTTGGATACCTCAAAAATATCCACATATTTTCAAATATCTGACCCATTTAACACATATTAATATCAAAACTATTATTTCCACCTCCTATTAATTTATATTTCTGATTAATTTCGTTGCTAGTTAAGGCAAGTTAGACATTCCCGGAGACTCGCCAAGCTTCAATGCTCGGTGTCATTACTTTGCGTGCCAGTGTTGATTCAGGCTTACAGGATTTACAGTGGTGGGTGTGAGGGTAGGTCAGTCTCCATATTAATATTAGAAATAATGATAGAAATTCACTATATTAACTATTGAGCGGTTTTTTTTTATTTCAAATAACGTCAACTTACCATCGCGTCGATGTCTTCACATGAACGTCATTCCTACGCTGCGTTGTGCTTATTCCATAATACAAATGTATATAGTATGTCGGTGCGTGTGTTGTTATTTTCGCCGTATAGTGTATGCTATGTCAATTATATATACATTATGTGCAAGTCTCGTCTCGACGTAACGTTGTGTGTCAGCACTTTTACTAAACTTACAATCGCTCTGTACGACAATTTAAAAAAGGAATGGTAACGTTATTTTGGTAAAGGATTTTAATATCGATTAAAAATATTATAGATTTAAAATACAAGTTGCAACCTCTGTTTGAATATATTTGCAATGATTTTTGGTGGTAAGATTCATTAAAAAAAAAACTTCGTGAAAAATGGTTAAGCAGTTGA
This sequence comes from Hyles vespertilio, assembly GCA_009982885.2. Classification (NCBI taxonomy): domain Eukaryota; kingdom Metazoa; phylum Arthropoda; class Insecta; order Lepidoptera; family Sphingidae; genus Hyles; species Hyles vespertilio. Next base: position 61,762 of record WUWR02000225.1, read on the forward strand.
AGACATTTTAAATGAAAGTTTTACTAGTCTGTAGAGATATATCAAAATCTAGTATAAGTACAAAACCGTGCAACATATCTATGAAAAGTCGTACGGAGCGATTGTAAGTGAAAATGTGTGTATTTGCACTTATTTCATAATTCTATATGAAATGTGTGAAATTATTTTTGTATAAGCAATATTCCCTTGTATTCTTACGCTTATTTTCACTTTGTATTAACTTCCAACGACACTTTGTATTTTACACTGTGTTTCATAATTTAAGGGATTTTTGAGTCAGCCTGCCGTTAAAAAATATGTAAAAAAGCAATATAAATAAGTATAAAGTGGCGAAGATATAATATGTAATTCTATTTGAGTAGCCCATATTGAAGTACAACCTTGATACGTTTTAATGCAATGCCTCCTGATATCTCTTACTTCAGATGGGTCTGAATTTGCAGATGAGAGGAATAAAATATAATTCTTAAATATTATCTGTTGTATTTAATCGCTCTTCAAAAATAAAGGTGCTCAATTCAATTGTATTTTCTTTTAAATTTATCTTGAAGCTATATTTTTTTACAAAATAGAAATATAACTTTAATTTATGAATAACTTACTGGCTTCAGGACTTTAGTATAGCATTAATTTTACCAACAAAATTTACTAAATGACGGAATTTTAATATATTTTAATAATACGGCAGGCTTGCTCATAAAACAAATATTTATCTTGTATTCTATTACATTGTTTATGTATATCTCTCACTTTTACATAACAAGGCACGCCTGGGCCTAATTTCTTATCACAAAGCAAATTCGTCTTCTCTTTGCCGTCCTAATGACGTCATATTTGATGCTTTAATGTTTAATAATGCACTTATATATATTGATCGCTGCCCGGGGTATTTTTGTACGATGAAAGACTATAGTATTAAAGATGGTTCAATTATATTTATTCTGTATCACTAAATTGTCCAGAATATATTGTTTTTAGGAAAATCAGTTTCGATTTCATCTGGTTTGATTAATTTTAATATATAAAAAAAGATAATAAATTCCCTTAATGTATTTAATGTGATACTTTTCCTTATGTAGTTCTCCTTTTTTTTAGTAATAATTTCAGTATATGTATATGCTATAAAAAACTAGATAGAAAAATAAATTGTCTATTTCGATGTGTAGTCCTGATCTAAAATATAATTAAATGTTAAATCCCATATCATTCTACTAAAGCTATTAAGAAACCTCATTCTTGAAATTCTCAATGTCTTACCCCATCCTGAATCATACCTTTTTATAACCCGTCCTAGGGTAGTAACCACCCTAAGAGGGCTTGTTATACATATACAAATCCAGAGAGAATATATTAAAATATTGGCACGCGATTAGATGTATTGCTTGTAGGATAAATTCTTATTGGCTGTGTGTGCACGTTATGCTGACGATGCATGTAAAGGGTGTTTTTACCCTTATTTCAAGTGAGACTAGTGTGACGACGGGATTTAGGATGTCTTAATAAAACAACGTCCAATGTGCAACTGTCTATATTTTAATAACTGACCACTATATATTGCTTACTCGACGCTACATTTATATAATATGATTATAATTCTTATGTACTACATCACACCTCCCCTTATACAAAATAAAAAAAAATAAAGGCTTTTCTTTTTTTTTTTTTTTTTACATTAAGTAAAACACCACTTAAATTCTAAATATAACACAACTTAGTTCTGTTTTATGTACCGTATCTAATTTACCATTTTTTATAATTTCGACATTAGGTGATACATCACGTATTACTATATATGGACCTGAATAAATTGGTGTAAACTTATTACCAGTTTCTTCTTTTACAAGTATATAATCATTGGGTTTATAGATTACTGGTTTCATATTTTTGTCGAGATTAGCTTTTCTTTGGACTTTGTCATTTATTAAATGACGTCGCGCCTCTTGTTGCGAAGTTTGTAATCTATATTTCAACTCTAACGAATAATTATCGTGATTATACAGCGGTTCTACATTTTTTTGATAAATTACTAGGTAAATTGCATTTTTTCCCGAAAACTAATTCAAACGGGGTATACTTTGTTGAACTATGTACTGAAGTGTTATATGAGAAACACCAATATGGTAACCATGTGCTCCATGTCTCAGGATGATTGTCCGTCAACATGCGCAAAAATGCACCCAAATGTTTGTGAGTGTTCTCTAAAGCACCCATACTTTGATGATGGTATGCCGTAGAGTTTACATTAGTATCAATATAGTGGATTGACTCTGACCTTGGTGGAATATTGTAAGAGGTAAAATATTTTCTATCAACATTTGTAATCAAAGGCAGTGTCACCAATTTTTTCTCTAAAGTATGTAATTGAAGTGTTTTACTATGGTAATTAATTAATGAATCATACTTAAATAAAAAATCATGCCCTATAATACCATCTGCCAAACAAGGTAAAGATTCTAAAACATAAAACTTATGATTAAATATATTGGTATGTGCTGATAACTGTAAATAAACGTATCCTATCGCATCGACGTTACCACCGATACCTCGTATTACCGACTTCTTTAAATGGATAGGAATGTTCCGCTGTTCAACATGTTTATATTTTATAGCCGAAACCGATGCGCCGGTATCAAGTAATCATGAATGTTTATGATTACCTATGTTTAAATTAATAATTACAGAATTACTACACGAAAGTATAAAATTATTATTCACGAAAAAACTGATCTGGAATAATAGTTTCGGTAGATTCAGGCTTCACCTCCGATATTGACCGTATTTGTTTATTATTACAGCCTATCCTCTTATTTCCATTACCAAAATACTTACCACCTCGATACGGACGTTGTGGCCTGGAAAAATTACTTGTCGCTCCTCGCTGACCATGGCCGTAACTGGTACTTGCTTGAATTGGATTATTATAATTATTATTATGCCACTGACCTTGTTTCCATGGTGATGAATGTCCCCTGGTGTTATGACTTCGTCGCTCACTATACTGCAATCCTCTCCGAAAGTAATTATTGTTATGACGATAACTTCCTCGCCGAAACGCCATAATATCGCCCGCCGTCGAAAATGCAGAAGTATCCTCGTCCACAGCTACCTGGATAGCATCCTTTAAAGAATTCAAATTACGCGCGGATATAATCGTACCTAATCTACGATTACGCAAACCGTCGGCAAAATACTTAATTGCCTGTTTTTCGTTTATAGGCTTGAGAACTTCGTAATTTTCAGAATTACCTCCAGATTGCGCAATCGTGAGATCAACAAACATCTCCGAAATACATTTACCATATTGATTTATTGACAAGTCATTTTGGCGGAAAGAATGCAATTTATTTTGAATAGCAACTGGCGACTTTGTTGGTAATAGGTGCACCTTCATATCTTTTATTAAGTCGCTAACATTATCATAATTTAAATTAAGTGCCAATTTTTCACTCTGCGATAAACGACTTTTCAAAATAAATGTAATTAAATGTTTCTTAGAATTCGGCTCTAAAATCGAGTCATAGTACTCAATACTGTCAATCAATTGTTTAGTATTTAATTCTTCATCATTCATCACTGGTAATAAATTTAATGCTATTTTCAAGTCAAATTTCTCCATTTTGTAAAAATTTTCTTCACTTTCACTTGATAAACAAGAATGATCAGAACTTTTATGGCTTGCACACAATTTTTCAATTTCAAAATATATTAATTTGATTTTTTCAGACAAGTTACTAATTAATTGCAAATCAGCAGATTTAAATATTTTAGTATTACTCTTAACCTTATCAAGGGAATGATTAAAATTCGTAAAAATGTGAGAAGCTTCATATAATTTCTTTTTACTTACATCAGTTTGTTGTCTTCGAGCGGGCCCTATTTTAATTAAATATTTACGAATTTTAACCAGTTCATCATAACTGCTATTAAATTCCTCTATCATATATTATTACTTTATATAAGCCTATCTTACTGTCCTTACACTTTTTTTTTTCTTTTTCACTCACACACTTCACATGATTTTTCTTTTGTTTAACGACACACACATAACTCTGCTTCACTCGCCATGAACCTCGATCCTCGCGTGTGGACTCGTCGTGGATCGTCGTAAATCTCCCGGGACCTCACGAGAACTGCCAGCACCCGGCGGCATCCGTCTTTGCAAAATCGATCGATATAATATATTTCTGCTTATTTCCCGCGATATCCATCGAACATGGCACTTTTTATATATGTGATAGATTCCATAAATGATGGCCAAAATAATCGCAAGCACGATTATTGTTAGTAGAATATTGATCGTGGATAGTTGGAAACGAAATTCTTCAATCTTGGCGTCATTACTTCCAACCGCATTTTGCACAATTATTTCCTCCTTAGACTGTTGTTTGCCCATTTTTTAAATAAAACTTGTTCTGAAAAGACGATGGACCACTGTCGTAGCGTAGTTGTAAGTATCCGTCCCATTGTCACTACGATAGCTTCACAAATCTTTAAAATCTTCCATTCCGTATATGGCGATGCGGTGTCCAATTCGCAAGGCACGCGTTAGGCAGGGTCGCCATGTGACGACGGGATTTAGGATGTCTTAATAAAACAACGTCCAATGTGCAACTGTCTATATTTTAATAACTGACCACTATATATTGCTTACTCGACGCTACATTTATATAATATGATTATAATTCTTATGTACTACATCACACTAGTGTAGCAGGGTGATGCTGTTTTTAATTCTAAGTTATGTATTAAATAATAAGCGTAAGGGTTTATTTTTGTTGAAGAATGTTTTCTTGTTTTTTTTTTTTATGGAATTAATTGTATTGTTTTTGTAATTTTAAAAATATTATAAAATGTTAAAATATGGAAAATAATATTTGTGCGAACCCTGCTACATACTTTTTTTTGTATAAGACGAAAGGGATTGCATCGTGGAATTAACACTGTAGCTATGTAATTTTGGATAAAATAATCCAATAACGAAATTGAATAAATTTCGAATCGAGTTTTTGTATTAATCGTGTTTATTGATGACGTGTTATCCTCGATGTCTATATATATATATATATACAGGGTATATCAAGATTGCTACCGAAAACACAATGCAATAGAAAAAGTTGCAAAAAAGGCGACAATTTTTTTTTTGTTATTTTTTTCCTATGGCCATTTGGGTGGTAAATATAATTTTTCCTAAAAAAAATAGTGTATACCCTTTTATTTATAAATATTCTAAGGTATAAAAGAGTTTGAATTATTAATTTAGCAAAAACTATGGATTTACCACCCAAAAATGACTATATTTAAAAAATCATAAAAAATAATTGTCGCGTTTCTATGCGAAATTTTTAATTGCATTGTGTTTGTAGCCACTAAAACTACCACCCGGCTTCGTTTTCGGTAGCAGTCTTGAGATACCCTGTATATATCATTTCGTTTATGTCCCATTGACAAAATACTTTGAATGAAAAAATGCGCTACTTCAATACTTGATAATAATATATTTTGTCAATCAAAACAATATGGATTTTTGTCTCAATTTATTACTGTATTATATACAAATTTCCTGGCGAGGACATTAACAGAGACTTTTAATTGTTTCTAAAGCGTCTTTGAAAAAGTAATTCCATTATATTTAAGAACCCTAAATGCTAAAATAATCGTCAATAAACACGTTAATTAGTTGAGAATAAACGAAATTGTACTAGATAATGGTTGTACTAGTTTAGATGTTGGAACGCTAGCGTAGTTCCTATGGTTTGTGGTTCGAAGCGAAAACTGGGTGACGGGTAAACTACACTTTATGAATGGTAGAAATAAGCAGGACAGTCTGTATGTAAGTGCTCAAAAATACATGCAATATTTTATGCAAACATGTGGTTCAGCCGCCTAAAATTTTATACGTTATGACTTGGAATATTCACTCCGTCAATGACTGCTGAGTTCATCTCATACTCTTTGTTATAGTAGCGCCTAGTGTTGGAATAAATAGCAATAGGAATCACAAATAGCAAGTGAACTCGAGAATAATATTTCACAAGTTATATAAATAACATTTTGCGATTTGCGATTGTGATTCACAAAGCCGAGCGGCTAATATTTTTATACGTTCTCGTGCAATCTATAAAGGAGTGCTTTTTTACGAATCCATTTAACGAAGAAATTGAGCAGACACATTTGAATGTCTTATTTTAAATGTGAAAAATGGTTAGACTTTATGGTCAGCTTTTTTGTTTACAATTTCTGTGGGGGGTAATTAGCAATAGCAGAAACATAGAGTATGCCAAGACTTCAAAAATAACAAGGTGGTGATATTATTTTATAATAGCAATCATTCTTAATTTTATTTATAATATTTTATAATGGCTAATTACTAGTAGCCCCATGGTGGCTTGTGTTTGAATTAATATTTGCTAGTTTCACTTGGGCACTTCTACAGTTTCAGTTCCTTACTTCTATCTTGCATACCATTCTTAAAGCATGTTCACGTCTGCTTGACAATAGCAGCTGATTTTATTTTCTAAGGATGACATGGTTTATGAAGGTAATTCTTGTATTCGTAACGCCACTGCCAATCTTATATTGCTTCTTTTGCAAATGTAGACGAAATCGATTATCGACAGTTGAAATATCGATTGTTACGATGTAATATGAGACGTACCAACAATACGTTACGTTTAATTAATGGTCCTTCGAGCTTTTCGATCTTTGCTGTAAACGATTTCGTCTGTAGATTAATCAGCTCGTAAGTTATTTTTTTCAATTAGCCAACTATATTTACACTGCTTCCATAATTAAATGAGTCTCTAAATTATATTCTTTCAGACATTCCGATTTTGAGTTGATCATTCGAATGAAATAAGAATAAAAAATATAATATTTTTTCTACAATTCTGGCAGTTCGTTACAATGCCTCCATAATCTTGTGAACAACATGTATATGTTATAGGCCAAGTGATTAATCTGGCATTATTCATAATGCCCAGGCAATATGAATAATGCCCAATAAGAGCGGGCAATGTGATTATAACCAATCAATTTATCACATTGCCCGGGCATTATGAATAATGCCAAGTGCCTGTTGGGCAGAGTGATGTAAAGCGAATCAAAATCAAAACAATGACCCGAAGTGGTAGAATTTAGAATAGGGCAGCACGAGGGGGTGGGTTGGGAGGAGTGGAAGGGGAGGGGGAGTCTCGCACCTCCCCTGGTACCACTCCCATGAAAAGGTAACGCACTATTCCTGAGAAATATCTATTATAGCAACCTAACCCTTAAAACACTTGTTGTCAATACAAATTAGCTTCTGCATCGTCTCCGGCGCTACGGGAAGTTCAGCCTCTTCGCCCTTGCGTAACACAAGATAGACACCCATGCTCACCTCCGCAGCTTCGGCTTGCTTCGCCTCCGGCTTTTTATATACACTAGGGTCGGTAGCCTAAAGACTACGTGAAGTCGGGGTGTTTCGAAACGGTTTTGTAGCACAGTCGACCTAACTGATCCATAAAGTGGGTACACTAATTTTCTTCTGAAGATAATGTTTCGGACGTTAAAAACAACTAAACATAAGCAGATCAATTCAACCTTTCTAATGGGGATGATGACAGTAACAACGAATTAATGAAATTATGGCTTAATATAATAATGTATAATAGAAGGATTCTCACTTGGCATTACTATTAAAAGTAATAAACGTATATATCACAATATACACGTAGATAAACATTGCACGAGCAAGCATTTATAAAAGCATGACGTCACACACGGACGCCATTACTACATATTACAGCGTTTTTGAGCAAAGGTTAAAATGTGAAATTTAAAACGTAATTTTTAGCGCACTTTTTTTTCAAAAATTAAATTCATTTTAAATATTGTTAATGTATACGAACATTCTGAAGTAGTTTTTCAAAATCAGTAATCATGCCTATTTATGGGTCTATCGCAGATGCGACAATGCGGCCAGCGCACCACGTAAAAAATCACCTATTAATCACATTGCTCGGTCATCATGTAGCCATATTCATAATGCCCGGGCAATGTGATAAATAGGTGAGTTTAGATTGTAATTAATCACTTGGCCCAAAACATATACATATATTGTTTGTAGCAATAAGAAGTATATTTAAAAAATCCTTGACATGTTCTTTGTTTCCCACTGTACCTATATTTTATTTTATTTTTTCAACCAAGGTGCTTATGGAAATAATCATGTTATTCTGTCTCTGATCACATTTTATCTAACTATGTATAAAGACAGCTGTGTTGCTAATACTTACAATATGTAAGAAATAAAATATTTATAACCAAAAATTACGATTAAACTCATTATGATCGATAGTTTATTTCAAATTATCGATTATCGTTAAAATATATATTCATCCTATATTATATCCAACACACATTCTGTGTTTATTTTTCTTCGTATAAGTTTATGTTTTACTTTATATTAAAGTAATGTTTTAGAATAAGATCGCCTTTTTATGAATGAAGCACGTCCAATGTAATAGGGCAGCGAACTATATTTTATTTTGCTATAGTGTATCTAATGTTAAGTGTATTGTGTTACCAAAACGTTATTATTTCCGATTTATTGGCGATATATTTTATATTATAAGTATTTTAAGACTAAGACTCGACGCGGGTCAGGAGGGCGAAATTGTAACCCAACATTATCTGGAGATAATGCTTTAAGAATTAAAAGACAGTTTGTTACTTTCGTCTCCCTGTCCTGCTCATATTAAGTACACTGTAATGTCAGTTAATGGTGTATAGATTAAAGCTTTTTGTCCTGTCTGCCGTCTACAATAGATAGTAATGCCACTTTAACTAGAACAAATTATTGTCCACGCGCACTCACACTATTTGGTGCAAACCTTTTTATTCATCTAAATACAACTACTGCCATCTAGCGTCTAAATTCAGCGATCATGTTCGAAATGTCAATTTAACCGCCAAATTGTGGCACAGATAATAAATAAAAAGTTTGCACCAAACCTTACTTCACAAATTCCAACGAAAATTATTTGAATTCTATTTATGGGATATAATTTGTATATTCGTAATTTAAAATCATTAGCGCCCATCACAAGACGCCGGTTTGTATTTATATTGAGAATATTGAAGGAATTTTCGATTAACGCAAATATTTTTCTATCTAAACCATTATGACAGTTGGCAGCGTCTTGTGTTGCGGCCATTTGCGTAACAGACTGATAAAATTAGGTCATTGATTCCAAATAATGGTTTTTACATTCAATGTCTGTGGTTTGTTATAATTTAATAATCTCATTATTCCAAAAATCTAAGTGCAATATTATAATTTTGTTTCATTTTATGATATATTTTGAAGCAGAGTTGTGTTGCTGGCAAAATGGACGCCTTTGAAATGTTGAATCTCAATTGTTGATGGCAACTGTTTTGCTGGTGTTTTGTTTAAGTTTTAAAATTGTAAGCCTCTCGTGGGTAAATAAGGTTGAATAACATTGTTGTGATGTTGGAAATCATTCCCATTAAAACACATTTTACACATATCATACGTTTTATTTTGTTTAATCCTTGCCTAGTATAATGTTTTAGCGTGCTCAAATGGAATTAAACTTTAATACCTACCAGAAATTTTATAAATCTAGAATGATTGCAAGCGATTAAATTATTATTCTATAATTATAATAGTATTCTGATATTGTATTAATTCAATTCAACTTTTGACCTCTAATTCAAAGCTTGTATCGGTACTACGATATTTACATTAAATTACAATTTTAAATAGTTATGGAGAATCATTTTGTAATCAAGTATGAAAACCTTCGTGGAAAAATGTGCGAGAAACCGCCAACAAAATGTCGATTCCCACGATATACGTATTCTACTATCCCGAAATATACATAAATCTATCATGACAATTTGACTACATTATAATATTTGGTACCTACAGTGCAATATGAATGGAGTGTCTATGCACCAATCAATAACGGCCATCTTTGCCTGGTCGACAAGACTATGCGAGTCTGCTCCTACTGTAGGATATCTATTATTTAAAACACCATCTCAGCTACAGGAAGTCCACTGCTGAACATAGGCCTCCCCCGAGGATCTCCACATCGACCTGTTCGAAGCGACCTGCATCCAGCGACTTCCTGCAATTTTAGCCAGATCGTCCGTCCACCTTGTAGGCGGGCGTCCGACATTTCGGTTGCCTGTACGTGTAATTTAAATAAGCATTTGATATTTATTATCCATAAACTGTGCTTCTCCTTATCTAAATATATTGTTAGATAATGTGATTATTTGTGGTGCCGATGGCGATCATCTCTCAGTAGTGGGGAATATACGATGATACAATACTTCGTGAAGTAACGTGGTGATTATTCCCAAGGAAAGTGATATTGACAGCTTGCTCTAAGCTCCAAAAAGAAGAACGCCTTCGTTTCAAATTCATTCCATTGTAATAGTGACGCTGTCCAAATCGGAGTCCAGTGTCTGAAAACAGTTAATAAATAAGTGCGAAAACAGAATGGAATTATTGTGGGGTGGAACTGACTGGTCTATTTTCGGGATTAGATCGGTATTGATTCTTTAAAATAACTTAAAATAAAATAAATTGAATGTAATTTAACACGATATTGGAGATTTTATTGGCATTACTAACGCCCGAATACTCGAAAGCCATCCGAATAATGAGTTGCTCTTAACAGCGCACTGCCCACTTAGCTAGTACATTTAAGCGGGATTTACGTAGTTAAGTGCAACATAATATATAAGTTGCGTTCCAGTATTAATATACTAGACGAAAAATTGACAAGTATTTACAAAAATAAATCATTCTTCTCAATTTCATCAAGTACTTATGTCATACCTTTAAATCCATGCTCGTTAATGCCTCCTCCAAGGCGATCAAGCCAGGGTCGTCTGGTGAGTACACGCGGCACTCCTCGTCGAAGAACCGCTCCATCTTCAGCTTCAGCTCGTCATCATACCAGCGGAGACGCTCCGGAGTGCTGAGGTCCTCAGTTTCATCTGATGTGGAATTCTGGAAACTGGAAATTGAAGGGAATTTGTAAAAAAGATGAATGTTTTGTTTTATTTTAAGGAACCTAGTTTCTGAACCCATCTTGTAGATTTTAGTTTAATTATGTGCTGACCTATATCACACAATAGGGTGGAGTCGGCGCTAAATACGCGTCGGCGGTTGTCTGAAGTTAACTGCTTAGAAAAAAAACCAGCACAGAAAATCCATTTTTCCAAAATTAATACTACTTGTAATGAAATGAAATGAAATGAAAATAATTTATTGAATCCATTAAAATGTTCAACATCGTTTAGATTCAGTAATTTTTTATCTACCACCCGGTTCGGAAAGCTGTTTTCACTAGAGAAGAACGGGCAAGAAACTCTAGTGTTGCTCTTTTCAAAACCAGTTTACAATGTCGTGATTATTACAAAATTTACAAGTTGGTTTAATCAGAACAGTTCATTAATATTTTGTTGTAAATTGTAGGAATCCAATCCAAGAGTTGACGGTGTACAGATCATATTGAATTAAACGAACATTTGATTTTGAAAAGAAAAGTACCTACCTGTTGAGCGAAGCTAGATATTCAACTGGAAATGCGTCAATGGCTGCTCTCATCTCACTCCAAGGATCGCTAAAACTTCTCTTCAACTGTAAGTAACAAAAAATATTAGATATAATCTACTAGTGGGAGAGTTCCGTTTCCTATGGTGGATCGTATATTACGCTTAGGTCTATATAGGGATTTCCTAATTTGAAAATGTTCTTATCCGCTTCGACAATTGCTACTGTCGTTCATTTTTAAAACCTATTTTTCCTATCGAATGTATAGTCCCTCTCAAAAGACTTTTGAGTCCAATTTCCATAGACAAAGCATTCGATAACTTAAATAGGTTTTAAAATTGTATGAATTAGGTCGCAAATATATAAAAATGAAATTCGCACAGCACATGTCATAAACACTTTGAAAAATTTGCAGCATGACATCATATTACACAATAAACGTACGGTCTCATCAGGTCCTACGTTCAGTCCTACGTGGCCCCACACACGTTAACCTATGAGCTGCACCCACCAAAACGTGTACGTGATCGAATCCGTGTGTTTCATTTTCTATACAGCCGTACATGAAGTTAAACAAATGTCGAAATCAAATCCTTTACTGAGATTGCGGTGGCCACATTTTGAAGAAGAAAAGTCGGGACAATGGAACGATCATCAGCATTCACACTCCACTGACTATCGAATTTCGCTTTGCAGATGTACATATGTAAATAAGAATTACTCCTATTAAAATAAGTTATACATTTATTAAATTAACTATCTAGTTATATCTTTACTTCTGGTACTGGTTCTACTGGTGGTAGGTCTCTCATATGTGAGAGGCTGCCTGGGTGGGTACCACCGCAATGTCTATATCTCCCGTCAAGCAGCAGTTTAATTGCACTGTTGTGCTTCGGATTGAAGGACATTGTAGCCAGAGTAATTACTGGACATATTGAGACTTATATAGACCTTATGTCTCAGGATGGCGAGCGCAGTGGAATGCCAAGCATTGCTTTGTAATTCAAGGTGTTGTTTGGTTTTGCTACTGTTCATGAGCGGTCGCATCGCTTACCATCTCGCCATTCACTGCAATAAATAAAAAAAAACTTCTATGCTTTAAATATGTAGGTATTATTTGATAATTTGTCCAAATAATTTAAGCAATCTGCGTATAATATAAAAAAAATCAGGACAAAACTGAGCGTGAGTCGCGTTAACGACTCGCTACTTATCCGAAATTGAGATTGGTACAGTCTCAGGAAAATAAGGACTGGTAGCCAATTTAGCTCCGAGTTGCATCGTGCCTAGACACACGTTGACTGTGTTCAAAGGACTTCCGTTTCAACATAAAAGATTTCTTAGCTTTATAGCAATCAAGCAGCGGCGTGCACAGGATTATGACACTGGGTATGCGGCGGAGTACTCGGTCACAAAACTTTTTCTTTTATAGTTTTTTAGCATAGCCACAGCCACGCGACGGATCTCTAAGTCGGAAACCATGCCAACATAACAAGTCTTAGATGTACTACTATTCATGTCCATCTTCTACAGCAACGCAGACAAAACAGCGATCGATCGTCGCGGCGGAAGAAATTCTAATAAGTAAAATAAAAAAACTCAGCTTTAAATTTTCACTTATTCAAGGTTCCGGTTAGTTGAGATTACTATACCTATCCCGATGTAAATAAACGCAATATTTCGGCCACCTCATTCATTCATTTGATAAACATACATTTTTAACACAAACCACGCAATCAAATAACATTTAAAAAAATAAACAAACACACTAGTAAAAGCAAATGACTACAATTAATATCGAAACTTAGTAATAAACTGTTAAATGTACACACTTTCAAATGTTAAAATGAAAAATCCGTTAAGAAATCTATTTTTTTTTACAAACATACTAGTATAAAATAGTTAACAATGCAAAAACTCATAAAAAAAGCAAAATGGCCCCCGCGAAACACAAAACATTTCTATTTAAACAAATAAAACTTTACTAACCAAAAATGCATAATGTGCATAGGTGATTTATTAAATTCCAGCCTATTAATTTTACTCGGATTATAGGCAACGAACATTTACGATTACTCCCGACAACTGCCGAACTCCCGAGGCCTGCCGCAGGAGTCGCGGCTTTCAATATTCATGGGTGTGTGCGTTTGCGACTGTGCACGGACACCAACATTACTACACACATGCAAACAAATATCATGCGGGACGCGGCGGCATGACTTGGTTGATTAGGTACATTATTTTGCTTTGCAGCACCTATTGCTTTTCGCGTGGCAACCATAATGTTTGCGTGATTGCAAATAGGTGCTATTTATAAAATATTAGGCGTTTTTAAGTTATTATATTTTGTTTATTCATTTATTTACTATAAATTAAAGTCATCTAAAACGTACGAACGTTATAATAAAATATCTGTGAATGGCAAGTAAAGCACTGCATTTCTGCCTACAAGGAGTGCACGCCCCTGCAATCAAGGTACCTGAGATATTTGTGTATGCATTAGCAAACTATCTATTCAAGACATTGAAAGACTTCCTGAGAAATAAACTAGATAAAGGTCTTTTCATATATTTTATAAGTGGCACTATTAATGGCTTTAATTGTCTAACAGTCGTCAGACTTCACGCTGGAAAACAAAAATCAAACGTTGAACGAGAGCCCGCAGGTTTAATTCCTGCACAAAAATAAATTTTAATGCGACCAACTTTTAGATGTTGTGGAATCCAAGAGTCTCACACAACACATAATACTAGACTAGCTACTACTGGAAGTGACGAGATTTTTCATTTATATCTTATTATAGAGGCTTCAAAAATACTCTTACACTAAAATGTCACTAATAATCCTCAATGTGTCACACAACTTACCCTTCTATGCCTCCCATAATCAATCTCCGAGTCAGTCATAGCCCTGGACAGTGGCAAGCTGGAGTCGGTGCTATAGGTCTTCGGGTCCTCCTCGATGCTACCCGTGAGGATACTGTCACTCCGCGTGCTCAGAATCTCTTCGTAGTCAGGCAGGATGTATGGAGATAGCGTTACTTCAGGCAATTCCAACTCATTTACCATCTCAGAACGGGTTTTTGGTATTGAATTTAAGAGAGTTTCAAACATTTGCATTTTTGTGATAATTAAATAGGGCAAAGGAGCTGCTGGTAATTATTTCATCGAATAAATAAAGTAATTGTAAAATTGAACGTGAAATTGTAGTTTCTCAATGAAATTAAAGAACAATTAATATTTTGCGTCAAATTAAACGTTAATTGTAACTTAAAAGCAAAACAACATCGCAAAGAACAACGTTTTAGAAAACGCTTTAAAAATCAATAAATTTACTTGAAGGAACCCAAATGCAATGCATACGCAGAACATCATAAATTAACTGTTACAGCTATTACATAACAATTAAGCAGATCTGCTTTTTTATTTTTTTCTAATTAAAAACCACAGACGATAAATACGCGGACGCGAACTGAGTATTTGATAACACGAGGACGATCACGTATGTATTACGGACCATACGGAGTCACACAGACTAGACCAAATAATGAGTAATGCTTTTCGAATGTTTTGTCGATACGTGGTAGCAACCACGTGGCGGCCATCTTAAAGATATGATTATGAGCAATAGCATTTTTTTTATGAACCTTGAAGAATCAACCGAGCTAGTTTTATATTCTCGGTAGCTTTTAGGCAACTTTAGGGGCTGTGGACCGTGAAGACTTGGTGTCGATTCCTATTTCCTAGTTCTGGGGATAAAGATAGAATTACCCTATAGTTTATCGTAGTCCAGGATTATTCCTGGCACTTACGTCGTTATTGTTATTAAAATTCAGCGGGTAAGCATTGATAGAAATATAGGTGTGGAGTGTGGACAGGGCAAAGGGCACGTAAAGTGTTCCGACGTAAGTGGTGCGGCGCTCCAGCGCGTCTCTAGAAGAGCGTTACTGAAATTAGTCGTCGCTCACAATGATTTATTTATTTTATTTTTATTTTATTTGGAAAATCAACAGCTACAAATAAAGTATACATTTCTTTTAAGTTAACAGAGGGCCAATTATAGTTTTTCACTGTTACGAATCAGATAGCAGCAATTTACAATGAAAGTTAATCAAAAACAGAGATAAAAAAAACATACAGACAAAGAAACCAAGTGAATAACAATATAAACATGAAGAGAATAATAATAATAATACACACAAAGCCAAAGTGATTATTTGAAGAAGGAAAGATTCAGCTTCATCCTTAGTGCCGACACCTGCCCTAAATACGGATCGAAGTCCAGTTCTATACAAATTTCATTGAAGTGTTTGCTCGCTCGCACCATATATGAGTTCATTCTATAATTTGATGAGCAATGCGGTATATGAATTGGGTAATTGAACCTTGTAGATTTGATTAGAACGTTAAAAGAGAGTTTATGTAGGAGATCGGAGCAGCGAATTTTGTTAGACAGAATTTTGACAAGATATATGCTGTCTGCTATTTTCCGTCTATTTACTAAGGGAAGTAAATGAATTTTTTTGCATAGGTTAAGGTAATTATCAGCTCTGTAAGATATTCCGGATCTGTAACAAAGAAGTTGCACAAATCTTTTTTGGATACGCTCTAACCGCTCAATGTATGTATCGTAGCAAGGATTCCATATCTGTGAAGCATAGTCAAGATGACATCGTACAAAAGTGCAATACAAAACTTTGAGGGTTTTTATTTGTTTAAAACTTTTAGAGATTCGTATGATAAATCCCAAAGCCTTATATGCTTTAGCTACAATATTTCCAATATGTTTATCAAATTTTAATTTAGAGTCATGATGTACGCCCAGATCACAAACAGAATCTACTCGAGGAACTATTTGTCCCTTTAAATTATAAGTTGTGGGGATACGGTACTGTTTTCGACTGAAAGTTAATACTGAGCATTTGTTTGGGTTAAGGTCAAGTTTATTGATGCAACAGTAATTATCCAACAGTATAAGGTCTGATTGAAGAGCTTCACTATCAGCAATGGTAAAAATAGGAGCATAGATCTTCATGTCGTCTGCATACAAAGTAGATTAGATTTTCGGAAGCATAAGTCGATATCATTTATGTAGATAGCGAAAAGTAAGGGACCGATTAGTGATCCTTGAGGAACACCGCTGGGTACAGGAGTCCAATTTGAGGAGTAGTTATGTAGGACAACGGCTTGAGATCTGTTACTAATATAAGATGAAAACCAACTTAGCAAGTCGCCTCTGATGCCAATGTTAAGAAGCTTGTTAAGTAAAATAACATGGTCAATCCGATCGAAGGCCTTGCTGTAATCCGTATAAATGACATCGACCTGAGCGCCCCTATCCATAGATTCCGTTACGTGATCATTTAGTAAGTTTGATATTGTAGGAACCTTAAACCTTGTACCTTTAAGGAATCCGTGTTGATGAGGGCTGAAACTGTTAGATAATACCGCATAAACTTGGTCATAAACAACTCGTTCACACATAATTTAGAAATAGGTCTGTAGTTTGTGATGTCCGTTTTAGAGCCTTTTTTATGTACCGGCGTGATATAAGCTTGTTTCCAAATCAAAGGCACTCGGCGCGTCTGTAGTGACTTACTAAAAAGAATTGTAATAGGTAAAGCTACAGATTCCGCGCAATTATGAAGAAAAAACCGGAGGTAATTCGTCTGGCCCGGCCGATTTACGGATGTCCAACTTAAGCAGAAGTTTTTTTATTGTGTCCAAATCAACGTTAACTGAATAAATGTCAGCAAGACTGCTAATAGAATTATTATAGTCGATGCTACTTTGCAAGCTAGTAGGAGAAGTGCTTGAGGAATTCAGAAACGTCGATGCAAAGAAATTTGAGAATGCATTGCATATTGAATCCCCCGAGTCCAGGACTACATCTCCGTACTTCATAGTACTGGGCATTGCATGCGATTTTGATCGTTGATTCACGTAAGTCCAGAAATGCTTAGTTAGTAGTTACTATTTCGTTCTATAGATGACTCAGTAATATCTATGTAATTTATATAGCATATTTTTTCTAGTTATTTAACACGTTTACGCAACAGTTTGTAAGTCATCTTATCAGAGAGTCTTCCATATAATTTAAATTTACTTTATTACTGGTGGTAGGTCTCTCATATGTGAGAGGCTGCCTGGGTGGGTACCACTGCAATGTCTATTTCTCCCGTCAAACAGCAGTTTAAATGCACTGTTGTGTTTCGGATTGAAGGACATTGTAGCCAGAGTAACTACTGGACATATTAAGACTTAACATCTTATGTCTCAGGATGGCGAGCGCAGTGGAATGCCAAGCATTGCTTTGTAAATCAAGGTGATGTTTGGTTTTGCTTCTGTTCATGAGCGGTCGCATCGCTTACCATCAGGCGAACGGCATGTTCGTCTCGCAATTCACTGCAATAAAAAAATAAAAAATAAATTTTGAAAGATACTTATGCTTTTCTTTTATAATTTTTATTAATTTAGATGAATACCAGATTGGAAAATGGTTGTTTTTGCGTTGTTTTGTGGGTATGTATGTACTGCGAATTTCATTTATGGTTGTATAAAAGTAATCGATAGCCTCATCTATACTCCATCGGTTTAGGTACTTAACTAAATGTAAACAAACCATAGAAAAGGTTATTTAACATTACCATTTCTCATTTCTAAATTAATTGAAGACAAAAAAATGTTTACGTAAATGTAAAACTACATTGCATGTTCAAATTTATTATAACGATTATAATTATGAATGTGTGAGCTTGGAAACAATTAAATTATGTAAGATCATAATTGAATTATCTATCGATAAAAAAGACCCAAACAGTCAGGCATCCAAAACATTTTCATAAAAATTACAAAAACCCAAACAGTCAGGCATCCAAAATATTTTCATAAAAGTTACAAGAAATATTAAGCTACAAAATCTAGAAGTACGACTTTACCGTAATGCGACCATTTAAATGAAAGATAATGCGTTAGGTCGGATAACTAAGCATCATCATAATATGTTATCTATTGCAGCCAATTATTATTCATTGCGTTAATGTACTTACTGTTTTTTGAAGTGGTGAAGTGTTTGGAAGTGTTCATCGTTGTTCTTTACTCTGTTTTAGTTATTATTTGTTATAAGCTGCTGTTAATTGTTGTTAATACTTGTTACTTGGTTGATTAAGAAAATATTCGTAAATTGGACATTGCAATAAAATGTTGAACAACCATGCGTCACGTGTTCTGGTTTGTTTACATTTAGTTAAGTACCTAAACCGATGGAGTATAGTGTTAATACATCCAGTTTAGATGCCCAATCAAAGTTTGAGATCGCTTCATTAATAAGAACATAATTGGCTTTGTTATAGAGGAATTGAAGTCGTGGGGCAGTATTTAATACTAGGAAGTCTTCGAATATGGTAGATATAACAAGAGCCGGATGGTAGGGATCTGTCGGTGTAAGAGGGTTCGAGGTTCCCACGACGGAGACGCAGTTGTTCGAGAATACCAAATCCAACATTTTTCAGAAATGGAATCCGAGATCAAAAATGTAAACAAAAGTGTTACCACTACAATAAAATAATTTGTCATGGTAGTTTGTTCACAACCGTTAACAAAACAGGTTGTAATTATTCTCATTCGTTAAATTAGTATAAAACAAAGCCAAATAAAAATTATTTGTTATAATATTTACATAAACTACAATTTCAACTTATTTTTTAAGTATGTGAAAAAATGGTACGAAAATATTTTATGCTACAGTTATTATGCAGAAATTTGTAACCTTAGGCCACTGAAATAAAACTTTTTTTTAAATTTCGTCTCCTTAACTACAAATACGTCGCTTTGACGCCCGCGACACCTACCTTTAGTTCATTTAGTTGCTTAACTTGATGAATGTGCATCGTGTGATAAAGTTAAAACACCGTGAAGCTGGTTTCACGTTTTCTGTTAAGTTTTTGTTCTATTTTGTTCCTAAGATTTCTGGCACTCGTGTTCCTAGCCAAACGCACTATGGTCTTTGAAAATCACTGTGAGTTAAACCCATTAGAATTTGTTTGTGCCCAAGTCAAGGGTCACGTCGAAAGGCATAATAAAACATTAAACATGTTCAAAATTCAAAAATAAATATAAATAAATCTTAGAGTATATATATATATAGAGGGAGCGCTGGTACTTCAAAAACGTAGATAAAAATGGTGGTGCCGGGGCCACCTTTTTCTTCTCTACATCCATTGTGAATTGTGACAGCTTAGAATACGCATGACTTACATGAAAAAGAAAAATCAAAAAATGTAGTTTAGCGCTATCGAACACCATCCAAATTTATTTTAGGGGTTAATTATTAACTGCGTATTCGTTTATCATCGACAATAAATCCAATTTCTTATTAATTAACAAGAAATTATTTAAATCATTTTACAGAAAAACATTTATATTTTTGAATTTTCGAACGCCTTTTTATTCAATGTTGCAAGTAATTAAATTGTTGAAATTCCGAAAAAGTTCCGGAATATTTTTATGTAAAAAATATAAAATATTTGAATTTGGAGCGAAATAAATTGTAATAAGCCAAGGGTGAGTTTTATTTTTCATTTATTATTAATATTATGTATTATGATAGCTAAAAACAATGTAACGTGAATATGTTAATTTCCGTTTATTTTTTATTTATATATTTTACGTGGAAAAGTCATTTATCGGTAACATTAATATAGCAGTGCTACCAACATAACGAACAAGAAAATATCTACGTTTTTGAAGTCGCAAATGTATGACAGCGCTCCCTCTATATATAAATACTCTAAGAAATAAATAAAACATAGTACTCGCAACATTTGAATCTATTCACTAATCAAATTATACCCAATATGTTTTTGAGAAAATGTTTCATAACCCTGAAATGTCACTTTTACAATGATATTTGTTTGTTTACATTTTTGATCTTGAATTCGATTTCCGAGTATGTATTTTGCATTAGATAATCAAGTCAGTGTCTTCATAAAATTGTATATAGGTAATAAATAAGTGCAGGAATAGCTTAAAACTTTTTATTTGATGTCCAGTATTTTAAAATCCATATATCATGGCAAAAATAATTGAAAGATATAATAAAGTTAGAGATATTCTAATAATGTAAACTTCTCAGTCTTCATTGTGAAATATAAGACAAACCTATTGTTTTCATGTAATTTTAACCTAATGGAAAATCGAAATAGGGAGTACAGACACAAGGAAAATTAGGACAATTAGGAGGAAACATCGTTAGAAGAGCAAGGATTTGCATTACTTAGTTATATCAATAAGTTATTTAAAATAAAATCAAGCATTTTGATGCCTATCCGCTTCGATCAAATATACACTAAATACAACATGAGCGCTTAGAAAATGGCACCAAAAAAGAGTGCTTAAGCACTCTTTTGCCTTCAGTCACGCACCGACCGTTGCTTCTAAAACGTCGCAGAACTTTAGACAATATTATGTGAAAAGCTACTTTAAGCTCCAGGAATAAGGTGGAATTTGTGTTAATATATTTGGAATATGTGATCTTTTTGTTTACTTTTTTTCATGTCATGCATCGGTGCCACTATTTAACAGAACTTTTACAGGGAACTGTGTATCCAGTGTATATTTGATCGAAGCCTATCCGCATTAATAAGTTTATTTATCCAAACCTTACACCTTACCTTAGATGTGTGGATAATTAGAATAGAACCTTTTTTAATTGTTTACTAATTTGGGTCGAAATAAAACTCGTCTTATTGGTACGAGTATGACGCACCAGTCATCACGCATTAGATATCGGGGCAGCCCCTGAATCTTGTTCAGACATTCAGTAAGAAATGTCATTAACTAATTACCTTTAATTTCAGTCATATTATTGAACGTGATGCTGTGATGAATGAAAAACACAATACCTTGGAATCTGTACTAGGAACAGATAAGTTTCAAACAAAACAGTAATTGTCACTCAGAGTGAATGCGCGTCACCAGTCACTCTCACTGCCCAGTGATTTATCGAGCTGCCAGATGTTTATAGGTGGCCAACTCGACGCATTATACTCGAAATTACTTTCGAAATATAATATCTAATAATATGCACACATAAAACGCTTTGATGTTAGAAACTTGGCAGTAGAAAAGTTTGACACATTCCTCCTCTATCGCATGACACTGGCATCCTCAGCTTGGAGCTGTGGTCGCGGCTGTGGGCTGGCAAAGGTTACTGCCGCTCGCACGTATCAAACCATAAACATTACGTGAACTATTGTACAGCATATTGGGCAGATGTTTACGTTTGTCTCGTCGGTGGCACGGTGCCCAAACGCTCTCAGTTGGCGAGTAGAGGTGGTTCGCTGCGTGCGCGCGTGTCGTGCTCTCGAATTGAAGTGTCGATACTCGATAATAACAGCTCGAGTTTTCCCGTAAATTACGCTACAGTGGAGTGATATCTGAGCGGTGAGGTGGAGCGGCGCACGGTCGGCAGCGGCCAGCGAACAGTGACTAGTGAGTCGCGGTTCCCTCAGTCATGTTCGGATAGCGCGCGCAGATGGACGTCGCGAATATATCGCCGTCGCTGCGGCTGCGCGGCGGCGTCAACAGTCAAAGTGACAGTAAAAAACATGAGTTGAACAAGTGCACTAGTGCCATGTCCGAGGAGACGCAGCGCCTGCTGCCTCCCACCACCGAGACCATCATGACCAAGCCGTTTCCTATACGAGGTAACATATTGATAGTTCACACTAAAAATACAGCGGAGTCGCGTTGACAGCGGCTGCGAGCGCGAGCGCGTGTCGTGCAGAAATACATCGCACACACACAACACAACGCAGTCACAACTCGCAATGCACAACGACACGGGGGGGGGGGGGGGGTTTACTCTATGGTCCGATACGAAATTCGAATGTTCGGACGTCGTACGTCAAACTTCACTAATGTGCCTAGATAGTCCAAAAATGTTCCTCTATCGTACGTAGTAACTATAGAATAAGTTCAGAAAAAAAAAAACAGAAAAAATATACGTATCAGCGAGAATATCATTGATTTTTGGAAGTGGAAAACTTATGTCTTACTTCAGACGTCGAACATTCGAACAATCGAACTTCGTGTTGGATATAGAATAACCCTCCAGACCACAGTGCGAAAGTCAGCAACGGATGCGTCCGGTGTCATGAGTTTGGAACTCAGAACCGGACGATCTAGTTTATTTGGGATCTCTACAAAAGTTTAAAACCATTTTTTGTAGAGATAAACTGGAAATAAATTACTGGTGTACAATAAGGTGATTTAAATGGATGTTTAATTTATTGATTCAATCTCATTTAGATTCAAGTTAAAACAAAAGGTTATTTAACATACCAATAGTAATTTAGACATCTGTAATTCGACAAAAAAAATTGAAGAATAAAACGTTGCACTGTGTTTAAATTAAATACAGGCATCAGTTCATCATATTGTTGTTAAATACTTATGAAATTAATTCAAAATCAGTGACGATAAATTAGAATCTTGGTTATCAGTATTAATAACTACTAAAGACCGGTTCTACAGCAGACAAATGACAAATATTTGCGAATCACACAAGCAGTTGTCACGAAGAGTTTATCAAGTTTAGTAATAATGTTATTACATGAGTACATATTGCTGGCTTTAACTGAATTCTCTGCGCAAATAAAAAACAGATGCGTTTTTCAAAAATATTGTCGCAAACGGAAAAATTGCAATCAAATTGGCACGAATTATCGTTTTGTTGTGAATAACTTATGATTCATACCCACTTATATTCGATTTACGTAGATTTAATATTAGTTTTAAAGGACAATGAGTGGTAAATAGCAATGATATGTTTTCTTAGAAGTATGTATCACCTGGCTTTTAAAGGATTACAACATGCACCTTACAAAAATACTCTGAAAATATAGTTGAAACTATGATTGTTACAATAGCCTACAATTGTGGTTGCAAACTTAAATCCCTCAGCTACATTGGATAAAACACATAAGTCTAACATCAAAGTATAGGACTTGCAAACATTTCTAATAAATAAATAAATAAATAACACCCAACAGTCACATACATAGTCCTGACCCCACATTAAGATCGAGTCTTGTGTCGTGGGTATCAGGAACTACGAGAGACTTTTCGGTCTCACAAACACCCAGACCCGGAAGAAATATTTGTGGGCCGCACAAACATTTCTCTCGGTGCGGGGATCGAACCCGCGGCCTCTCGTTCACAGGCAGCGTCTAACCGCCTGCGCCACGGTGGCTGTAATACCTGAACCGGAATCCTTAATTTAACATGTTCTCTGAGGCATAAACTCGAGATATTTGCTGACAAGCTTCATAGCCATCTTAAATTCAATCCGACTTTACCGCAGCGGAAAGGTAGAGCTAAGCCTATTCTAAATACAGAACTACATTCTAGATATGTTGGTAGGAACCAATAAATAATAACGCAACGCGTTATTATTTATTTTTATTGTTACATTAATTTAGATTTTCGGCAGCTAATCCGCTGTCTTAACTCTTCAAATTATTTGTAATATTATTATCAACTGCTTTAAAAAATCAAAAATATAAATATATTCAATTCAAATTTCGTTGATACATATAATAATGTTTCGACAATTTTAACAATTGCAACCGGCGTACTATCCTTTCTCGCTAATCTATTTGGTAAAAACTCTCGATATCTGTGGTGAGAACCATTGACATAAATTTAACATGTACGAGGACCTTAAAATCTTCATTTAATTATTCTGTTTCAATTGTAACTCATTGTCTGTTATTTATTGTTTTCGTATTGTTTGCAAACAATTTCCTGTTCGCTTATCTACAACTAGCATTGTTTTGTTTTATTGATTCATCGATGTTAATCCTCCTTTTGTTCTTTTCTGAGATTTTTAATCTTTTATTGTTATTGCATTTAAGCTAGTAATTTTTTTTTTTATTGCAGTAAATGGCGAGACGAGCATGCCGTTCGCCTGATGGTAAGCGTTGCGACCGCTCATGAACAGAAGCAAAACCAAGCAACACCTTGATTTACAAAGCAATGCTTGGCATTCCACTGCGCTCGCCATCCTGAGACATAAGATGTTAAGTCTCAATATGTCCAGTAGTTACTCTGGCTACAATGTCCTTCAATCCGAAACACAACAGTGCATTTAAACTGCTGTTGACGGGAGAAAAAGACATTGCGGTGGTACCCACCCAGGCAGCCTCTCACATATGAGAGACCTACCACCAGTAAAATGTGTTTATAAATCAAATTATTTTTGCAATATAATTGTCTCTACTTTATAGATTTTTTTTCTTTTATTGGAAGAATGGGGCTTGAATGACATTAAATAAAATTAAGAGGTTCAAAAAACTCTTACAAGCTGGCTTTCAACTGAGTAATGAAATATATTATGTATTCGCACCGTTTCAATATTTCGCTTCACTGATATCTTTACAAAATTACATTTAGATAATACTGTTTGCACAAAACGTATTATTTCCATCAATAATTTTGTTATTTTCTTTCAAATTGACCTCTCTTGGGTAAAATGTAATGATCGGAAAAAACCCAGGGGTTTCAAGAAGTACAAGCCATTTGTATATAAAAAGTAAAAACACATTTATTGATAACAAGAAAAAATAAATTTTAATTATCAAAAAGACTTGGTAAGTTATTTTTGTTTAATAAAGCGGTTAGAAAATATATTATTTCTTAAACACCAGTGAAACATGCTTAAAAGTAAGGTCTTCGCTGGATATAAGCTGGCATCAACTGGTTTCTATGGAAATCTTTAGTTAACCACTTATATACCTCACGAGACTGATAGACCTCCAGAGACTGATAATGTTAATAATGATGAACATGATCGTATAAATGAAAGTTATCGGAAAAAATAATACATAATTATTTTAGGAGCAGTAAAGGCAAGTACTACAAATACCATTCCCTCATTAGATAGTATATAATTCGCTCAATATAAGTCACTTTCGGTGTCTGTGCGCTTAGATCTTTTGAACTATTCATCGGTTTTGATACAATTGTCGGCAATAGATAGAGTGATTCCAGAGGAAGCCGACTAATTTCTAAATAAATCCGTATTATATTATTGTAGAACAAAAAAGAATCCGTTAATTGCGATTATAATTACATAAGCTTGGAATCTTTTACCAATAGGCTTGTTTCATCATTTTTAAGTGACCACCTGCGATGATCGTGAGTTGGCTTCATAATCAATCGGATGTCACATGACTCAACCTTCCGATTCAACACATGGTCTCGTTTTATTGAGTGTTACTGCTATTGTGTAACAAGTTGAAAGAACTACGATTTGAAAGGACGTTTAGTATAGATGCAGTTAAATAATTCAAATATTCAAATGAAAATATTTATTGATACATAAACTTTACAGATAATGTATCTTCCAATTTTTTAATTCATTGGCGCCTATTAAAGGCGTCAATGAGCCGATTAGATTATCCAATATCAACTAATCTTTAACTACTTTTGATATGTTCTGCCATATGATTCGAACATCGACGTTTTTATGGCGGTGTTAATTACTTATTTGCTTACATAGGCAAGAAGTAAAACATGTTGCCAAGCTACTTAAAAAAATAACCGCTATAGCAGTTTTATCTACTTCATAAGAAGAGTGGTTAAGGAATTTGGATACCACATGATTAACCATAAACCATTTCCTTTTATCCATTAGTTTAGACGCTCGTCAAACTGTGACACAAGAACAGAAAAGCGCATTTACAGTGCTGTTTGGCAGGAGAAATAGACATTGCCGTGGTACTACATATCCAGGCAGCCTCTTACAAAGATACACCTACGCCTAATATTTATTTTAGCGACATTTTCACGGTCATCTTTTTACAGCTTCAGATGTACTTAAGGGCCTTAGTTTATAATCCTTAGTTTAGAAATCAATGCCGTAACTCTATATTGTATATTCTATAGAATTCCCAGAGCGGTGAGCACAAATCGAAATCGAACACTAACAAGCGACCTTGATCGAGTTGCGCCGTTCCGGTCCACGCAATATTTGTCTTCTGAAGGGCTAACAACTCTCATTAACTACGCAGCCTGACTCAGCCTGTAGAGAATAGCGTGATCTACTTTACACCTTATGTATTATAAACAAGGAAGTTTGTTAATATAGTATTCATATATTGGATAATGATAGTTTACATTATGTAGCTAAATGTGGTAGAGTATATACATACATAAACTCACGCTTTTCTCCAAATGGGATAGACAGAGGTAACATTAGAAGTTAGGACACCCACATTTCGCTTTGAAAGTTCCGTCTCACGATATCATAGGAAGCGAACCTATTGTCATATCGGGCACATACACCTGATTCCAGGCTAACAATGAGTATAAAAATCCAATATTACTTTGCCCGACGCGGGATTCGAACCCGAGACCACAGCTTTGCAATCATACAGTACTACAACTGTGCCACCGAGGTAGTCAAGTAGTAGTCATGATGAATGTAAAACTGGTAGACTTTAACGATAGTTTACATACATCCTCAATGAAGAGGCTAAACTGAAAAATATTTAACGGAAAACTAATGTATATTAGTTTATACATTAGTTTAGCTGAAATTGCTGCGTCCATATTTTCTAAACAGGCCGTCTATCCATTTCTTTAATTTTTTAATTTATATTCATGTGCAGTGGCAATGACTTACCATCAGACGAATAGTTTGCCGAACAGGGGCCTCGACAAATGTCAATATTCTGTTGGCATGAACGCCTGTGGAAAAATCAACTGGTCAAAAATTAACTGGTGGTAGGTCTCTCATATGTGAGAGGCCATCTGGGTAGGTACCACCGCAATGTCTATTTCTCCCGTCAAACAACACTGCGTAAGTGCACTGTTGTGTTTCGGATTGAAGGACATTGTAGCCAGAGTAACTACTGGACATATTGAGACTTAACATCTTATGTCTCAGGATGGCGAGCGCAGTGGAATGTTGCTACTGTTTATGAGCGGTCGTATCGCTTACCATCAGGCGAACGGCTTGCTCGTCTCGCCATTCACTGCAATAAAAAAAAAAAATTTAGAAGTCACGTGCCTCCTAGTTACTAAATGTCATTTCCATACATTTTGATCTTTCTACAGGCACAGGCAGGTATGAACACACCAACAGAAGAGTCATTTTTCTATGCCTCAGCAATGGTAGTTAGCAAGAAAAACAGTAAACAAAGTGAGCTATAATGTTAGAGATAATAAAAGAGTTTAGTTAAAAGATTAAAACTGCACTCAATGACGTAAAGAAGTCAAGAAAAAGAATACTCAATACTCATAAATTCCCTGATAACTATCAATTGGCACTCATGAGTGATATTATTTCGATAACAGAGATACTCAAAACTAACTATACCAAGGCGATATGATATACCTTGTTACTATTTTTAAATTTAATATAAACACCAGTTTTATACGCTAATCTGACGGTTACGGTTGAAAATGAGCAATAACCGTTAGGCGAATTCGGTAGCCTCTTAAATATTCTATCTAAACGGGTCTTGAATTGGTTATTGGTATATCAATTCAAACAATGAATTCAATTTAGCTGTAACGTTTTGGCTGAGGGTAATAATTTATTTTCAACTCTTATTCGCTTTACTGTTTTATTTAGTCGGTTCAAATATAATTCAGAATCCTCCAAGATTCACCAAGAGCATTTTTTTTTTATTTATTAACAAAGGTCCACATGGAAAGGACAAACAGCGCATTGCCAAGAAGAGAAAAAAAAGGATCCACACAACCAAACAAAAATATTAAGAATATGGTATGGCTTAGTGGTATCTACTATCTACACTAAGATATAGTAGAGACTACACATTCTCGCTTAGGGTTATAAAAATAAGTATTGATAAGTACAAATAGTGTAAAGAACTTGTACCTGTCGATCTTAGGTTAGAACATCATAATTTAATCACCTGAACTAATGGTTTCTAGTGCTTAATTATAGCTTTTAAGTTACCCCTTCTCTAATGATATTATGATTAACTAGGTTCTCCTAAGTTCTGAACGATGTATATTTTAGGCAAAGACTTCGTTATTTTACTCTGCCTTACTTTGTAGCTCGCTTCTGGCGCATTCTTGTATACCAATTGATAAAAGACACAACGATAAGTAAATTAAAAAATAATTAATCTTTGTTTACGCAAAACTGTATAAATGTGCTTTCTTTGTCTACATTTTATTTTTAACGTGTATCACGAGCCGATCTCATTCTTCCACGAGACTATAGAATGGCAGACGATCTGGCTATCCCGTGATTCGCAACAGTTTATTTTTAAGTTTATAGTATTCGTTAGTATTATGAGACTAGCAGAGAAGCGTAATTATAACACAATCTTTGTAGTTGGTTATAATGTCTTCTTGATTTAATCTAAACATATAACGATCATGGACAACTTTTATGGTAATTATATTTTTTTTCGTGCAGCGTGCTAGAACTACTAATAGTTCCACTATCAATAATTGTTGTCACTAACTTTTTACCATTTTCAATAGCTTTTACCCTGGTCTACGTTACTAGATTTTATTTATAAAACACTAGTGATTACAAGCCATAATATCATTGTATGAATTCTCACATCAATATCGTGAGAGGGAATCTTTTTGGGACAAATGTTATTTCACATGCAATTATCGATCTGGATGATGAATAGACCAAATTTAACATAAAATTGAAGACAGGGGGAGATAATAGGGGTGGTATTAATGGATGAGTGAGGGCTTGTAAACTCTGTTTGCAGGTTTGCTGACTCCTGTTCAAGTGTTCACTATTGACGCTCTTTTCATTCGAAACGCTTGCCGTATTTACTTTTGCATAGTTAAAAGCTTCTAAAGTACAGTTTCTTTGACAAGAGATCTATATATTTTACGCTAAAATGCTCTTTTGAATTCAACATAGGACTCAAGAAACCTTTTTGCCCAGAATTCTGCTAGCTGAACAAAATTAACTTCGGGCCAATAATTTCATTTTGGTTGTATGTAGTATAAATGCTTATAAAACTTCCAGGCAGTTTCCAACAGGTCGCAGATGTAACTTATTATTTCCCTGAATTTTGTAATATAAAAACTATGGATAACTTATAGCCAAGTATTACCTTGTAGAAGACCTTTAATTCGTGTCAGCGGCAGGAGTCGGCTCGTGTCAACTTGTCTCGCACTAGCGACCTGAAGGGCAGCTGACGCGTGACCGATGTGTCATTATTTGTAATATACATATGTACTCGTATATTGTATATTCTATTACTTACGCTCAACTGATTAACGTATCTTTTCAAGTATGAAGTAATAGGGATAATTTCTGCTCATAACATCTGCATATAGGTACCTAACTGTGATGGAACAGTGTATACCGATTCTGCGTTCTGGACGACTTTATTTAATTCAGCTGTATAAGTTGACCCAATGAATATAATTTTTGATCGATTGAATGAAACCAAGTTGTGACTTATGTATAATTACTATATTATAAACTAATTTTGAATAGAGAGATAGAGTTTCTGGCCCGTTCTTCACTGGTGAAGACAGCCTTGTGAGCATGTGGTAGAGAAAAAAAGTAAATCTAAATAATGTATAACGTTTCAAAGATTCCATAAAGTATGTTCTATTCATTTTAAAGAGGTGAATGAAACCTCGTGAGGAAACCTGCATACCATACGCATAATACCCATAAAAAGCTGTGGATTTAGAATAAATAATTTAAAAAAACAATATCAAATAAAAGTTTTGAATGTAACATTTTAAAAAGCAACTTATTTACATCACGAATAATCTACGGTCTACATCGATGAAGTAATGGTGCTAGTCAGTAAGCATATCTTTTGTTTTAACAGAAAAATATTGATAACGAGATGACAGATTTCATGAGGTTATCAGAAACGTCGTACTAAGCGAACTGTGGGGAATCACTTTAACGCGTATCAGACTATTTGTTTCTAAACAGGCAAAATGTGGTCAGCGACTAATATTTTTATTTTTCGGTCTCTGATAAAAAAATATCCTTTTTAAATGTTCTCTTGGCACATCCATTAAAGAATAAAAACCCTGCCAAGTGCGAGTCGGAATCGCGCACGAAGGATTCCGTACCATCATCTATAATATAAGAAACCCTAAAAATCAGGTTTGTTGCTGTTTATTAAGATCGATTTAAAAACTGCTTCAAAATTACGTTTGTTTTTACTATTTTCATTTTGAAATAAAACTATTATTTACGGATTTTATCGCGGATTTGGTTTAATTTTTACATTTTTTGAGTTCCCGACGTTTCGATTACTTTACAGCTTTCGTGGTCACGGGGCGGACATATTTTCATTTTTTTATGTTTGTTATTTGTTGTTATAGAGGCAACGGAAATACATAATTCGTGAAGATTTCAGTTTTCTAGCTATTACGGTTGACGAGATACGGCTCGTGATAGACAGACGGACAGATAGACAGCGGAGGTTTAGTAATAGGATACCGTTTTTACCTTTTAAATGCGGAACCCTAAAAACCAGTCATGACGATAATTAATACTGTTAAAGACTAATGATATAAGTTTTATTGATGCGGCAAAAAAATGGTTTTATAATTATGCATCATGATTTGAATTAAATTGAATACAATGCAATCGCCTGTGACAAACCTTACAACTTGGTTAAAGAAAAAAGTGAATAATTAAAGGTGATGGATGTGGGCAGCTTACAAGGCCGCCACGCCCAAATTAGTAGCATTAAAGTTTTTATTTATATTTGTGCTTGTTTAGAACATCAGTGCAACCTAACATTTTATTTTAATTAATTTTGACAGCCTCTCTTTGGCGCAGTTGGTTAACGCCCACTTTGAAACGAAAGGCTGCAGGTTCCCGCACTGAGACAAGGGTTTGTGTCCCACAAGTATTTGTTTCGGATAGGAGGGTTTGTTAGACTGAAAGGTCTCTCGTAGTTTCTGATGCCCCACGACACAATAGAAGATCTTAGTGTAGGGTCGAGACTATGTATGTGACTGCTAGGTGAATTTATTTATTTATTTCCGTCAACTTACTGTAAATCATGCTTAATAAATAATAGTAGAAACAAAAAAAAATCGATATATTTTATTTAAAAATAAATAATTTTCAAAATTTCATTATAAAACATTACTATACAAAAATAACATATTAATAAACAACCTTTGTGACGTTAGAGTTTGTGACAAAATAGGGCTTCATACTGTAATACGCAGTTACTCAAATGGCTACCTCTCTACGGAATAATAGCATTATTTATCACACAAAGCCGGATTATACGGCTTTGGTGAGCGCATACTAAATCCCGCGACGAATTAGCTCCAATGCGAACTGACCCTTGCAAACGCGATATCTCGATTCCACCGGTTTCACCAAGTTCACATATAGCAAGGGCTGTTCAGTGCATTATAGCAGTTTTGCAAATATTTATTTAAATAAAACCAGTAATTTAATTTATAATAAAGAGATCACAACTTATTGATCACCCCTGCATCCCCGCGTAACAATGCAGCACAAAGTGTCGATAGTATTAGCAAAATTGTTTGTAACCCCTTTTAGTACGGGTTATCGCAGATGTCACAAATATGCGTGCGACAAAACGTAAATCCGTTTTTTTTCTGATAAATATAGTCAGATGTCAGCAATATTGCACATTGCGCGTGCAAAATACGCCAAGCAATATTTTTTTATACACACAATACCTATTGCCTGTAAACCTATGAATAAATTTTGTTCACTGTCAACCCTGTTCGTAGCCAAGTGTATAGCAGTAACGGGTTTTCAAGATTTAAATGCGGGCAATTTCTCTGCGACGTGCATTAAGTTTCTTGTTGCCGTTTTCTATGTGTGATATTGTAGACAAATGTTAGTGTTTCTTACGACTATCTGGCAATCTTCATATGATTGCCAGAATTATATAGTACTTATTAACGGATTTATTCTTCGTGATATTAGAGCGCAGTCGGTCTGTATATGATGAATTATATCAAATAAAAATATTAAGAGCAAAAACATGGGTATTTTATCGTTGTAAACGTATCATTTTCTTACTTACTCTTGCGTGGGTTGCGCTCTTTTATAGAGTTAATTTTAATTCACCAATGATAAGAATGATCTTACTGTAACAAATCGCAATATTTTAATGATATTTTGACGATTACACTGTACGGTGGACCGTTAGTATTTTACGGTTCCACAATTGGCCAAATATTTTGAATACACAAAAAACAGCGTAGTATTATCATTAATAACGTGAAGCGAAGCGCAATATTAATGTTGCGGTTTAAACGTCATAAATATTTATTTACGATATTATTTTGCATCAAATTGCTTCGTTATATACTATAAAGTGAACAATAAAACCATTTTTATAGATTATCCCCTTAACTACTTACGAAAGTTCAAATCATAACCGTTCATCAGATTTAAAAATAGTACAGCCATCCTTTAGAAAGTTGTCTGTTACGAAGTGCGTGGTGGCTTGTTGGTAAACTGCCCACATGTTCACGGTGGTCGCGGGTTCGAATCCCAGGGCACACCTCTGACTTTTCGGAGTCATGTGTGTATTGATAGTCAATCTCCACGCACTAAAAACGGTGAAGGAAAACATCGTGAGGAAACCTGCATACTAAAGCGTAGAATTTCTATGGTATGTAAGTCCGCCAACCCGCACTAGGCCAGCGTGGTGGACTATATGGCCTAACCACTCTCAATCGTATTCTCGATTGTAGAGTAGGCCCTGTGAGTAGGCCCGTGCCCTACAGTGGGACGTATATGGGTTGATACAGTGATACAGTATCCTTTAGAAATCGTTTTTATTAACAGAAAATTTATTTTAAACCATTTGAAGGATTTATCGAGTTTAATTTAATGAGTACTAAATCGCCATTAAAATACCATGACCTACAGTACGCCTACAGTAGAAAAAATAATGCACACGAACTAATAAAAATATTACATCTCTTCTTCATAATCCGTAAAATATCGAAACGTCAATAAAAAATTCCGAATCAGCCAATGGCGTCGCGACCTTGACATAGAATGTATCACGTTTCGGCGCTCCGCGGATGCGCGATTCAAAACGAAAATAACCGATTGTGCGAGAGATTATAAAATGTTTTTTTTTTAATTTGTCGAAGACAGCTGTGCCGGTAAGCCACGTGCTGCCTGCGTGATGCGAATACAAAACCGATACAACACCGATACAACCGCACAGCAAATTGTGTAATGTACACATTGACTTATATTCTACCGATAGACGAGGCCGCGTCATAGAAACTATTTGTCCCGTATTTGTCAAAAGCTCAGTAGCGACATCTAGTACGTTACTTGAATATTACAAATTATGATCAAAGATTATTAGACAGACAAGACAGTTAATGTCAATAATAGCTTTGCCTAAGATACTGCGTGAGTATAAATACCGCCATAGCAATAATATATTTGTAATGTTTTTTTTTATTTACGTGAATAATTCATGGAAATGATGTAAATGAAATTAAATACTCTTACAAGTGTACAAGTCTGTCAAGCCGTCAATCAGTGTACAATCAGTCTGACATTTATAATAATAACATTTTTGAATTTTTAACAAGCTGATAAACTTTTTTCGAGACTAATAGACAAAAGGAAAGGTACACCAGAAGTTTACAAAAATGACTACCGCATTTGGAATATCTGAAATCTTCGGATCGAAAATGAATTGAATAAATATAGGTATGTTCTCATGGTAGCCACTTATATCCATTCCAATAATTCTAGACAAATATTATAGAGATCTCCTTTTTTCGTAACCGACGCGGAAGAATATAAAACAATTTTAAATGATATTAGTCTTCAATAACAATGGGTTCGAATAGTCCATTAAGTAATTCATATTAAGAAATGGGGTCTAAATACTATCCACTGTTTCAAAACATACATACAACACACATATTTTGAGTTATTAATGAACAACATATGATTAAAATAAAATACTAAAATCAATTTGCAACTACATTCTTCCAGCATATTTGTATTTGTAATGTATTCGAATAGTTTATGCCTATTTGGTCCTCTGATATGAATGTCCCTTGAATAATCTATATCTTATATAGTTCGTCTCTTTCACTCGACGGGCAATTTTTATGCGCGGAAATGAGATATACGATTAAGGAGCTCACCTTGTATTTTAACGAGCTCTAAAATATATTTAATCCATTAATAAATAAAAGATCTGTATTATCGGCATCATTCTTCAATATTATATCACCTACGTTGTATTCTTTAATTATATTGTAACTTCAGAAAATTTCGCTGTCGGTTTGACGGGGAAAATTCAAAATAAATTACTTATAAATATAAACAAAGAGGCGTATTATTGCGCGGGCCGCCACGCGGCAGACTGATTCGTGTGCGGTGCATGCACCGCACTTGGGTGGGACACATTTGTTACAAAGAACGTCTTATCTAGTGTAACATTGATATCGATGAATGTACACCATTGCCGTGGATTATTCGAGCGTTACCAGACGCATTATGTACTCGTGATTATGTTTCATGGGGAATATTACTAATATGTTATATGTGGGTCAAAATACTTTTGATGCCTAAAAATCAGTCTCTTGGAATGAATATTTGATTTTATGGAAAAACAGTACAACACTCTGAAAAAAATATACTAATTTCGAAATATCACATTATAATCTAGTACAGGGAATAACATGTGACCGCAAAAATATAATCATTGTTTGAAAATTACTGTAACAACGTTGTCATTTTTAGTAACGCAGTAGCTTTTCATACAAATACTGATGTCCCTGAGCGCGTGACTCGGACTGTATAGAGCAATTTCTCACAATATTTCCTTAAACGACCTTTATCTTTAATATCTCTATAAAAATGTAAGTTGTGAACCTTATTAAAATGCCAATAAACATTTTTACGTTAATCATTTCATACAATAAAGACTGATTTTGTTTGTGTCCCCAACATATAAAAAAATCGTAACTACCTTGCGTTACTATATGGAAATAAACCTAAAAGTGAGTGTATTACATCTTTTTGTACTTCATTCGGTTCGACATGTTTTAACTTGTACAACGAATCATAGCAACTGCACGGGGAGAGTAGGTACGCTAGTCGAATTAGCCGCTTCACAGTCGTCGAAGGAGGTGCGTGTATTTATTGCGTGGCCGCTGAGTTACCGCTGTCAGAAGGTATGTAATGACAATATTTACATTATTATTATTGTTATGTACAGGTTGTCATGTATCGGTATTGTCCAAGAAGCTTATACCCAAATGGAGATTGCATTCCGTATATAAAGTGAAGCACAAAAAATTTGACCTCGAATGACGTTGCGACTGATTGCTATCCTTTTCTTTCGAGTGACAATGAATGAAAATGACTTGTTGTTCATTCATTGTCACTCGAAATAAAAGGATAGCAATCAGTCGCAACGCCATTCGAGGTCAAATTTTTGTGCTTCACTTTTATATACGGAATGCAATCTCCATTTGGGTATAAGCTTCTTGGTATTGTCAGTGTTACAATATTTGCATTTTGTTATTTTATTTAGTGATAATTTACAAAATAGTCAAATATTTACAACTGCGTAACTGCTACACTGCGATACTAGAAAAAGTAACGCAGTTGTTGTATGGGTAACGCACTGGTTTTTTAATGAATGTTTTATGGTAATAATACGTTATTATAAGCTTCTACTCATATATTGTTTATCCTTTTCTCAGGAATAAGTGCCTGCCATAATGGCGCTAACGAACGCAGAAAACAACGTCGCTATAGGCTCAAATTAAAGCTAGACTCTGTTAAACACGTTGAAGCTAAAAAGAAACATCTTGAAAGGTACCCACGAAAATAAAAAAGTCTCAGTGATTAACTTAAATAACGAATATTAAATTTGTAAAACAGTAACTCTAGTGGTTTAATTTTTTGACACCTTGATATATTAATTCTTTAAAACTAATGCTGCAGAGGTTTGTATATTATAGACCATACTATAAATAATCTATATCTGCATAAAAAAAAAAACAAGAAATGAAATTGTTTAATTGATAATAAAAAACAAAAACTTTATGCTCGAATTAGGCATCAAAAAGTATTTTGGCCCATGTATCGAAGTTTATTCATTGATGCACATTGTTCTTTTTTATTTAT
Organism: Hyles vespertilio; assembly: GCA_009982885.2. Taxonomy (NCBI): domain Eukaryota; kingdom Metazoa; phylum Arthropoda; class Insecta; order Lepidoptera; family Sphingidae; genus Hyles; species Hyles vespertilio. The sequence goes on from WUWR02000225.1 coordinate 98,504, forward strand.
TTTTTCCATTGAAATATTATACCTCAATGATAGCGTGCGATGTTTTTTAACTATCTGGACTTATAATTTATTAAAAAAATAACAAATGTATTAAAAGCTAATTTTTTTTATACAGGTGGAAAAATTTTATATTTTATATTAACAAAGGTTGGTTATATGTTTCACAACGGTGCAGTGGCCGCAAGGCACACAGCGCGGCGCGGTGCGTCGCGTCGTACCAACCGCATATTATTATAGGCATTAAAATTACAACACAAATTAATGCATTCATGCCCTAAAAACTCAGCTGGTCATTTATATTATGTAACACACTTGCATTAACAGCTTTGATATATTTGTTTAATCGTTAATGTAATACACATTATTCAAACGATAATTACAACGAGAATTAACATGATCCAATTCACAATATTTAATTAGCATCTATAAGATACCAAAACAAGTGATAATGTAACTGATGAATAGGTCCTTAAACTAGTTACAATAAAAGTTAAAATATGAAACTATTATTTGAAAAAAAAAACAAGAATTTATTTAACAATTTCAAACAAAAGTCCATCATTTCGGTTTTTTTTTTAAATAAGGACAAATTGCAATATAATTTTATTTAAAATCTCAAGTGCCCCAAAGTAGTAACATATTGACAGCCTCCGTGGCGCAGTTGGTTAGACGCCGCCTGTGAAACGAGAGGCCGCGGGTTCGATCCCCGCACCGAGAGAAATGTTTGTGTGGCCCACAAATACCTGGTACCCACGATACAAGACTCGATCTTAGTGTGGGGTCAGGACTATGTATGTGACTGTTGGGTGTTATTTATTATTTATTTATTTATTATTTACAGCACTCCGTAACAACATTTGTTACCTACAATCACAAAGGTATCCGTATAATAAAATACTAATTTTATTTTCAGAGACCTACAGTGTTTATTATAAATAATAAAATCAAACTAATGCATGAATAAAATCCATAAATTACGCAAAGCAAATCGGTATTGAGTAATATTTAAATAAATAACCGTTCACGTGATTTGGAACGCAGGCCGATGACACCAACCATTATCATCTCCAACCGTACACCAGCTGGTTTCCGACACGATAAAACCTAGTGTTTTATATAAACAAACTGTGAACAATTAATGGTATTAGACATTTATTTATTTAATACATGGCTTACGGCTAATAACAATGATAGTACCTAGACAATACGATAAATAACAGAAAGCCAATGATGACAAATTCTCACTTAAAGAAACAAATTGAGTTTAGAAAATAAGCACCTTATTGGCTAAACAAACTGTAACACAAGGACCTCCTCGCCACAGATACGCAGGCATACATACATACACAAACACCCTTTTTCTCAGAGGGGTAAGCAGAAGTGCAACCGTGACACCCATGTTTCGCCTTGGGTATTCCGTCCCATGATGTGATGGGCGAGCCTTTTACCGTATCGAGTACAAATTCATGACACTGGGCTGATAATGAATAGAAAAATCAAATATCGATGTGCCGAATCCGGGATTCGAAAACGAGACCTCAGCTTTTCCATCTTTCCGTAGTACAACTACGCCACTGATTCAGTGGTGTTAGACCCTTTAAATTAAATAGCAATTAAGTTGTATAATAAAATAGATATCTATCATCTTCAATAATAGGAAATAGAAATGCTTTTTTTAAACATATATTTTCGATGCGTGTGTGTTCCTTCTATGAATAAGATGCTTGTTGACAATGCTTGGTTTTTAGGTATGTTGTTTTCAGTTTTCAGTGAAAATCTAAACGTTTTTAATATCAGAAACAATCGGGGTTTTACAATATTAAAATAAGAAAGTACTATACATATAAGTACTTATTGCACCACTATCAGTGATTCGGATTTGCACATGGATTAATTTATTAAAAACGGCTTACAAACCCCGTTTACTTTTATGGGATACAAATAAAGGCAATGATGTTTTAATAAAGATGACGCATATTCATACTGCGTGACGTTTAAAAACTGTACTGCTATGCATATACATACTCATTTGTTAATACTTTATGACAATTTTAGTGAATGAAACAGATCATACAGAAAGTACGAGACGAAAAGAGATAGCATTGCTCTATCCAAACATAGAATCGAAGCGATAGAAACAGAAGGGTGACGATAAATAAAACTACCTATTTGGTTTTATAAGTATATAATATATTAACTTTGAGGTTGCTACATGAGTCTACCTGTGGTACGCCATCCTGAAACAAATATATTTTTATTTGCACATAACATTGATAAAATAAAAAAAAAATAATTGATTGCCGTTTCTTATATAAGTTTATGGTAAGCATGCACTGAAAATCGATATCTTATTAATTTTTTTTTTGTTGTAATGATGACAAGTGATACGACCGCTCGTGGACATAAGCGAAACCAAGACACTGAAATTACAAAGCAATGCTTGGCATTCACTGTGCTCGCCATTCCGAGACATAAGATCTTAAGTATAAGTACAGCGATTACTCGGGCGAGAATGTCCTTTGGATCGGAACATAACATGGCATTTAAACTGCCGTGTGGCGGGGAAATAGACATTGCGGTGGTACCTACACATGGTGGTAACGTATGAGCGACCTGCCACTAGTAAACAACCGATACTACAACCGATGGTGCAGGTTTTTTTTAGGTGGATATATTATATATTTTCGTAGTTGTATATTTTTATTCATAATTAAATGTGCTAAACCAATATTAATCAGTTTTAAAGGCATCCAGTCACGATCTTCTCTTTTTTTCCGAGCTGTGCTTAGTGCATATCCATTTACGTCTCAAAAGCTCATCACGTGGAAATCTGGAAACATTAATTAATGTTATATGTAAATATAGTTATTCAAAATATATGAGGAAGCTAATGTATTTTGTAATGTTCGTGGTTGGATTAAGTTATTTGAATTGATTATGAAAATAATTCATAACAAATAACTTAATTGTTTTAAATGTGATTGAATTAGAAATAAATATACACTATCCAAATCCATTCAAACTTTCATCGTCAATTTCCTGTATCGCTTCTGACTTGTTAATCTATGACATACGCTTTTTGTCCCTATCGCACTTTCACAATCTTTGTATTACGCGATCCTTCTTACACAATTGAAGGCGGTGTATACTAATTTAAAATAAAAATTAAATTTTGTGTGGTTTTTATATACTTACGTATGGTGTGTAGGTCCCATTTAGTTTCGTATTTCTGCACCATTGTTTTAACACCTTTAAAACACACAATTCGACACTTTAGACAATATTTTCGAAATAAATTATGTTGACAGCACTGAGGTCTTCCCTCTGTCGCCGTTGCTATGCGACTAGATGAAATTACACCAATTGCCGGAATTTGAACGCCTCACTTTTGAAGTGCTAGTGCGATATCTACGTCCGTATTTGTATAATATATCATTGAATAAAGGGTATATTTCATTATTTTCTGAACATAAGCATCTCTTTCCTTGAGGAAAATCAGTAACATTAATCATCCAATAACCCGCTCTTGTTAGAGTATTGACAGTAATTGTTTAATGCGTATAAACTCTATACATTATGTTTATGAAGTGTTATGAAGTGGTGACAACGATCTAACTCGTCTATATACCCTATATATACCTTTGAGTAGGTACTTTTCCTTAGTACAGTACTGCGTATTACCAGCGACTGTTATTGTTTTTCACATAGCCAGTTTACTTAATGGCTTATTTATCGACTTATAAGCAATAATATCTTTGTGATGCATTTGTATCTAGTTTAGTTTGTACTGTACCAATGTATTGATTATCTCGCGATATTTTAATGCTTCTTAAATGTTATTATCATTTCATAGTGGGTTTCAAAGAAAACACATAACCTCACGCTAGAAGTATAAACTGAAAATATAAGTTATTAAAATCTATGAAACATCTCCAATATGTAGAAGTCTTCTTTAGTCTTTATCTTAAAAAAATAGTACAATAATGCTATAATAGGCCAACATAAGATCTAATAGGTATATTATACACATATACATGCATAATCGTCACGCCTGTATCCCATAGGGGTATGTAGAGACTATAGGCCGCCACATTGCTCTGAAATACACTTTGATCCGATTCTAACATATTACTTTCGCTTCATCCACTTTCATTAACCTCTTCATGCATTCTCGTACAGGATACTTTTGACCTGACCCTTGTAGGGGGTATCAAAGATTTGGATGGTCGACGCCTACTGACTCTTCCATCATAGGTATTTTATAGGTATTCACAATCCTTAATGTCTGAAATACCGGCGGCCGATATGAAACAAGGGGATACCTGACGAAATATAATGTGTACAATTGACTGATTACGGTCGGAATTTGTTCATCGAATGTATAGCAAATGCACTGTCTGCAATACACGATTAGCTATCAATGTTTCACTGTATGTTAGTGATAACATGTTTAATAGTTGTATTGATAGCGCTCAATATTATCTTCATATAGAGTCAATATCGCCGACAATACACGCTGTCGATTGTTTATCGTTGTCTTATATTGTTGCTATTTAGGTAATCTATATTTTTTTGGTCTGTTGGCAACACAAAACGTGAAGTAAATTTATGAACGAATATAAATATTTAGAGGAAAATTTTAGGGCATGGTAAATGAACTACAATAAATATCAAATATTAACAACTGTATTAATATTTCTGGCGCTAATTGATTATTGTCGAATTAAGTAAAATATAAATAAATAAATAAATAACACCCAACAGTCACATACATAGTCCTGACCCTACTACTAAGATCGAATCTTGTGTCGTGGGTATCAAGAACTACGAGAGACTTTTCGGTCTCACAAACACCCAGACCCGGAAGAAATATTGTGGGCCGCACAAACATTTCTCTCGGCGCGGGGATCGAACCCGCGGCCTCTCGTTTCACAGGCGGCGTCTAACCAACTGCGCCACGGAGGCTGTCGAATATCCTAAGATGTATGTAGCAAATTATCAGGAGTCAATAGAATGTGCGAATAAGAACAAACAATTTGTCAATCACATTACAATATTTCGATATAAAACCTTAATTATGATAAAAGTATTACATAAAACAATATTTAAGTGCGAACGTAACCATTGCAGGTTGTTATATTTAAATAACCTCAGAACCTCGTCGAGGTAACGAGCCGCGCAAATTTCACAGAACCGGTTGGAATCGGTAATTCATATTTGCACCGAACCAATGCGGACTGCAACCAGATTCAAATATGAGCACAATACTCCAATTTGAAATCATGTGACCTGAGGGGGCTGTGAATTACTCTTGTTTAAACTGACACGGAACGGCATTCAATTCACTGTCACAATCTTTTGTGAGCCAGGTGGATCTGCTTTTAGCAAGGTTGAGTTTATTTTGTGTAATAGTTGGAGTATCATCAGGCTATATTGCATACCTGAACCTAGTTTATTAAGCTCCTAAGTGACTAAACTCGATTCAGCACTTCATTTGACAGCCTCCGTGTCGCAGTTGGTTAGACGCCTGCTGTGAAACGTGAGTCCACGTATTGGCCTCCGAGAAAAACATTTGTGCGATTTACTGGTATCTGTTACGGGTGTTTGTAAGGCCGAAAAGTCTCTCGTAGTTCGTGACACCCGACAAAATACTCTTAATGTGAGGTCAGGACTATGTATGTGACAATTGGGTGTATTTATTTATAGTTTGGTTAGTAATATTCATAAGATGTACGCATGGTGTTCAACAAATATGTTTAAGCCAAGAATGCAATGATGTATCGACTAAAGACCTCCCAGGCCTTATAAGCAAATTGAAAATAAATTGTAAAAAGCCATAAGACGAGCCGGTACTGATCGATGACCGTATAATATGACTAAGTAAACAGTTATATGTTTAGAACATAATTATTTTGAATTTAGTATAGACTAGCGGCCCGGCCCAGCTTCGCCTGGGTGGAGATATTCTTTGACTCCACTCCACACCTGAAGGCAGCCTTTGTGATATTGATTCGTTGGTGGGAGAAGTGTTGGGAGGCGCCCGACGTGACGGCCCAGTGGGGCATGTGCGTGAGCTGCGTGTGGTACTTTTTTTTTTATTGCTGTGAATGACGAGACGAGCATGCCGTTCGCCTGATGGTAAGCGATGCGACCGCTCATGAACAGTAGCAAAACCAACAACACCTTGAATTACAAAGCTATGCTTGGTATTCCACTGCGCTCGCCATCCTGAGACATAAGATGTTTAGTCTCAATATGTCCAGTAGTTACTCTGGCTACAATGTCCTTCAATCCGAAACACAACAGTGCATTTTAACTGCTGTTTGACAAGAGAAATAGACATTGCGGTGGTACCCACCCAGGCAGCCTCTCACATATGAGAGACCTACCACAGTACTGGACAGTACTTGGGCATTGCAACAATACTTTATTTTTCTTAAATAAAAGTTTTTTTCTAAAATAAACGTAGCCTAAGTTACTCCTTATTATATCAGCTACCTGTCAATAATAGTCCCGTCAAAATCGGTCCAGCCATTTCAGAGATTAGCCGGAACAAACAGACAGACAGACAGAAAATTTAAAAAATGTAATTTTGGTGTATGTACCTTATATATATATTCATATCCATCCATCCATCCATCAGCCAAAGGAAGTCCACTGCTGAACATAGGCCTCCCCCAATGATTTCCACAGAGACCTGTTGGAGGCAGCCTGCATCCAGCGACGTCCCGCGACCTTTACCAGGTCGTCGGACCATCTTGTGGGTGGACGTCCTACGCTGCGCTTTCCGATACGCGGCCTCCATTCGAGCACTTTCCGACCCCATCGGTCATCAGATCTCCGCGCTATGTGCCCTGCCCATTGCCACTTCAACTTGCTAATCCGGTGGGCTATGTCGGTTATTTTAGTTCTCCTACGGATCTCCTCATTTCTGATTCGATCTCGTAGGGAAACCCCGAGCATAGCCCTCTCCATAGCTCGTTGAGTGACTTTGAGCTTCCTAATAAGGCCCATAGTGAGAGGCCACGTCTCGGTGCCGTAAGTCATCACTGGCAACACACAACTATCGAAGACTTTCGATTTAAGGCATATATTCATATACATGTAGTAAAAAAACGGTTATTTCAATATTACAAACAGACACTCCGATTTTATTATATGTAATGTAGAGATGGAGCATCTGCTTACCATACATGGTTGAAGTGATAATGGGCTGGACACATACATCGCAGAACGGATAACCGTTGGAGTAAGCGTATTCTAGAGTGGAAACCGCGTCTTGGCAAACGTAGCGGGGACCCCTCTAGCCAGATGGCGGGACGACTTGACCAAGAGGCCGGCGGACCCCGGCAGCAGATCAGGCTCCGTGATTACCTTGGGACTTGCAACGGGCTAATAATGATGATGATACGCTTACCCCTTACATTTCTGCGTATAAAAACATTTATACAAAAGACCGTTAAAGATACCCCTATTAAGAGATCAAGCAATACTAAGTTAAGATAATAATCTCACTAGCCAGAGACATAACATAATATAGATATATGTAGATAGACACATACTTAGTACTTACATAAAACATGAACATCCGAAGCAATCTGTATTGTCGTAGATGACTTGATAACGGCGTGTATGATAATAAAAAATGTCAGTAATTATTCAAGACATTATCGTTAACACCGAGAATTTATATTTCTATCACAAATGCAAACTCATGCTACAAACAATGCTGCGAATATACTTCATTATTTCATAAATTATCATCTTTGATCACAATAAGTCCACTGGTAAACATAGGACTGCTAGATAATAATTATACACCCATCACTCACATATACTCCTGACTCCAAACTAAGATCGAGTCTTGTGTCGTGGGTATCAGGAACTACGAAACTTTTCGGTCTTACAAACACCGAGACCCGAAACAAATGCTTGTGGTTCACACGAACATTTGTCCCGATGCTGGGATCGAACCCGCGACGTCTTGTTTCCCAGCCGGCGTCTAACTTACTGCGCCACCGAGGCTATCAGATGTTTAATTAGACTCATTAATTAAGTACTCAATGTTTTCGTTGGTGTAATAATTCGGTAATTTGTCTTTTCTATTGTTCAATAAGGTTAGTGCTATACTTCTGGCTAATGGACATGTTAGTCACTTCGTCTTACCAGTTCAAAATAATCTGTGACTATACAAAAGTTATACTATACAACTATACAAATAGGTAAGGTAGGCTTAAGACCTGAGGTCGTCAGAGAACCTTAAGCTGAGAATGCCCGTACACACAACGACATTTACTGATAAATCGTTTGCTGTTGAAGCTGTCCGATTATGAAACGCGCTTCCTGTTGTGGTTCGACGGGCACAAACCTTGTCATCTTTCAAAAAGCTGGTGAAAGCACACTACCTTTCTCACTTAACAGATAAACTGGTATTTTTCCTCTTTTCGGATATATTTTTTATTTGTAGTATAGTTATAAATTATTATAGATGTTTATGTAATTATTTAAAACTGTATGTATGTATATATTATATGACGTATGTGTATTTATTATGTCATTTATATGTATGTATGTATGTATGTATTTTTTATGATTATCTATTTTATAATTTATATCTATTGGAGCTTAACTTATCTTTGTTTTACACTGCCCTTTCTTTTTCCTTCTTTTATATCCATCCAAAGGTTGTCTGGTAGAGATCGCTTATTAGCGATAAGACCGCCTTTTGTACTTTTTATAGATGTTACTTCTTTATATTGTTATGTTCTTTTGTATGTGTACAATAAAGATTAAATAATAAAAGTTATTATAAATCTACATCAACATAATATGTTATGTTATTTCGTGAACGAATTGTTTTATGCTTACACTAATTGTGACTTCCGTCATCGATACTGCATTTCCCGTCCCGTTCCGTTCAATTCCTGTCTGTCCCGTCCATCTGTCTGCCCGTCCCATCATGTACCATTATTCAAGGCATGAAATCCTGTCCTCTCCTGTCCGTTCATTCCTTTGAATTTAAAAGGAACACTACATTTTGGGGATGAAAAGTAGTAGTGGTGTGTCAATCCAATTTCCCGGCGATATCGATACCAGATTTCATTAAAATCTATTTAGTAGTTTTTGCGTGGAAGAATAACAAACAACAACCACACACAAACTTTCGCGATTTTAATGTACATGAAACATTTTTACGGTTAAAACCGTATTAAAACTCGTTTTTTTTTCCTACCAAAACAGCAATTACTTAAAAAGTACGTACATATTAGGTGTCACCGTATTTGGCCATAAGTCAATTACTGTAATAAATTCAGATTATATCGTACCCGCTATCAACCCAAAGCCACTTCAATTTATAGGCGGGATGCGTTGAGTGTTAAGTTTACTACCGGTCACTAGATTAGCGATCAAATTTCATTAACGTGCCAGATCGAATATTAGGTCAAAATACATATACGAATATACTTTAAAGGCATAAAATCCTAATCACACGACAAGATTCATATCTTATCGTGAGAATTAAAATTTAAATCTAGTGGCTGTATACATAGACAGTTATTAAAACCTATTTTGGTGGTAGAATGTTGTCTTCCTTCCGAATGGTGATCTGTATTTTTTTCCGAAAAATTCAGGAATTTATTCGGAAAAATTTCAATATTAAAAATAATTTAGCTTGTTAATTGTAAAATGTGTTTTATCCTTTGGTGTTCTTGATTAATACACTCATAAAGTAACATCCGTACTGCAAAGACCAAATTCACTGTAGACTTAAAATCTCATGGCTGCTTTTTGAACTGAAAGAGTGTATGACTGTTTTATGTCATGAATAAAATAGTTTATTTCTTTCTTTCTTTTATCATTATTTATCCATTTTTGTTATCAAAGATAATCAAATTGATTTTTTAACACGATAACATTTTATTTCTATTTTGAATATCAAATGGAAAAATATTCGGAAATTCTTCAATTTTTTTCCGTGAAGGGTCAGGTTTAGAATATTATAGCACGAAATGGGGGTTGGGGTAGGGGGGAGGAGGGGGAGGGTGTACCCTGTCCCCTGGTACCACTCCCATGAAAAGATAAGGCATGATTCTGAGAACCTAATTAAAGTAACCTAACCTCAAAATATCAAAACAAAGTTGCTTCTGCAACGTCTCCGGCGCTGCGGGAAGTACAGCCCCTTCGCCCTTGCGTAACAAAGGATAGGCACCCACGCTCGCCGCCTCCGCAGCTTCGGCTTACTGGTCGCCTCCGGCGACCAGCCTCAGCCGCTACGGCTCGCACGGTTACCTATCCTTCGTTACAGCGGGCGGGGACTGCTCTCCCTCCGCGCCTCCGGCTTTTTATATACACTCTAGGGGTGGTAGCCAAAAGTCTACGTGAAGTCGGGGTGGCCCGTGTTCGGTTTTGGGGTACAGTCGACCTAACTGGTCCATAAAGTGGGTACACTAACTTCCTTATAAACATCTAGGACGTTATAAAACAACAAAACAAGCAAAATCAATTCTATCTTCGTAATTTATGGGTCTATCGCATGCGACAACTCCACCAAGAAACAACAAAAACATCAACAAAACATTCCTAAATTTTTTGTTGACACTGACACATGACTGAAACGCGTAGTTTTTACGTTCCATTTCACCGATTTCTCGCGACATTTTACACCATAGACTATTATTTGAAATATTACTAACGATTTGTTTGTCAATCGCTCATAATAACGTTCCGTTTTGCCTAATATGTGATTTGAGGTTAGTAACTATTATAATTAATTTTTCGAAATCTATGCATTATCTTTTAATAAGAGTGATAAACATATAATTTGGGACCCAATCCCTACCATCTCTAATAATTTTTACCCCTCAAATCGTGCTATAATAAACTAGACCCCGACCGAAGAAGACAAAATATTCGATTGCTAAAATAGTTTTGAAGACTGTTTATGAATAACGCCGTAGGAGTTTAGATCCATAGAACCGAAACCGTAATCAAATATTTTAAGTTCAAATAAAAGTTAACTTAGGACAGGAATTGACCGTGCAGCTCTTCGATCAAATATACACTAGATACAACATGAGCGCTTATAAAATGGCACCAAAAAAGAGTGCTTTAGGCACTCTTTCACCTTCAGTCACGCACCGACCGTTGCTTCTAAAACGTCGCAGACTTTAGACAATATTATGTGAAAAGCTAATTTAAGCTCCAGGAATAAGGTGGAATTTGTGTTAATATATTTGGAATATATGATCTTTTTGTTTACTTTTTTTGTGTTTCAATGCATCGGTGCCACTTTTTAACAGAACATTTACAGGGAACTGTGTGTCTAGTGTATATTTGATCGAAGGTGCAGCTTTTCATTTCAAAGTTTTCATTCCTTTTCATGTGGTCATATGGCTGTGTTTGCTAACGGTTTTCCTTTACTAAAATATTGTTTCTATGACAATGATGATGCATCTAATTCAGAGATGACACCGAGACAGACAAATTAGGGTAATAAATTTAACGAGTACTTGATTTATATTTCAAAGTAAATTTTGATAACATCTTGGCACCGTCGGTTTGACGCCGACTGAAAAACAAGAGGCCGCGGCTTCGATACCTGCTCCAAGACAAATTTTTGTGTAATTCACATGTGTTTGGTAGGGTCTGGGTGTTTGTGAGACTGAAAAGTCTCGAAGATTCTCATACCCACGACATGAGACTCGATCTTAGTGTAACCACTATCACTTACACACTTTGAATTTGACTGTTGTAAAAAAAAAACAAAGATTTACTTTTTCCCCAGGGGCACTACGAGAGTAAAATTACACGTGGACATATCATTACATTTTGCACGGCATTAAATTATGGAGCATAAGAAACAAAATGATTACGCAGCATTGACATAATTATTTAATCAAATTTTCGCAAGGATGGAACTTTACCTGCAAAAATTGCTCAATTAAAGTCATCTCCGATGTTACCAAAAATTACTATTTAGCTTTATTAATTACTGATAGCGCGCGAGTTGAATGCAGAGCTTAGGAATGCGGTAGTTCTGTGACCTAATTATTTATGACCACAATAAGTATGTTGATACATTTTAACATTGTTTTAACTTTAATTTCACAGTAGGTTAACAAAAAAAAATCTAGGTAATAATTATCACACATTTTTAAAAAGTGATAATTTTATACATCAAAATAAAATAAAACAAATAACAAAAAAAAATAGTCAGGTTCAGTAATTGCAAAAAAGCATTGTTTAAGAAAATACCAAATTGTTGTTTTGCCTTTCTTCAACACACATATTATCTAGGATCTTTTTCGCCATTTCTCGTGCTTGGCGATGAACGAAAACTCGTTTTTTTTTGTTACAGAACTTGATAGAATCGGATCAGTCATTATAAATGATTAAAAATTGTGGCGGTAGCAATACGCCAACTTAGATTTAGCTTATAAATTAACACGCTTATTATTTGTAATTTTAACATTATTTAAACACGCATTTCATTTTAAGATATGACTGCAGATGTTAGACCATAAAACATCTGCGAGTCGTTTTATTACAGTAAGAATTTTTGTGTACCTTATTGTATAATATTAGTTAAAAAGATGCTGTGCTAAATTATTGTTTCCTAATTGTTATGGCCCGTTCATACCGGGGCAATAAAACTGTATTATTATAGTTAAGTTCTTTAGTGGCGGCAATCCTTTGCAACAAATTTATGTTTTTAGACAATAGTACCATGTTTTGTAAACCTTTCGGTTTGGACAATAGCCCAGATGTTTGGGCAGACCTTACTTTTTAGTTGAAAGGATAGACCCTATTTTATGGCTTAAATATATTTTCTGTAAGATTTATCCCCACCGATCCTCATTCGGGTAGTCCTATAAAAGGGTCGGTTTATTTGGATGAAAAGACAGTCTGCCATCTCTCGTCACGAGCACATCTCGCTCCGAGTCGCATAATTATAATTTTACTCTGTCTGTGAATGTATTAAGTGTTAATTTACAAAATATACAATAGTTAGTTCCTGGAAGTGAGTGCTTATTCTAATACCTACACTTATAACCACCAAAAAATAATAAAACTAATAACACGGATTGCAAATTGATTATTAACACGATAACAGGGTAAGCGTACAATTAGCTAGGACAGCACATCACTAAATTGCAGGCGTGCGAGGTGAGGCGTGCGGACGGCGGGCGGAAACGCTCCCGCTCCGCACCTCAGGCCCCGACTGCATTCAACTCGCGCGCTATCTATAGTTGGGTATTGTTAAGTGACATTCAAAAACATATAGATAGATTCTAGAACAACTAGTTTTCTAACACAGATAACCCCGGGTTTGCTTTATCTGGAATTGAATGTCTCTTTATTTATTTGTACTCGGAAGCAATTACGGTGTCATTTCCGACGGCTACACATCTACAATTAATTGTACGAGAAAGATCGATTTCTAGTAAACGTTTTCATTGATATCCATCCATCCATCAGCCAAAGGAAGTCCACTGCTGAACATAGGCCTCCCCCAATGATTTCCACAGATACCTGTTGGAGGCAGCCTGCATCCAGCGACGTCCCGCGACCTTTACCAGGTCGTCGGACCATCTTGTGGGTGGACGTCCTACGCTGCGCTTTCCGCTACGTGGCCTCCATTCGAGGACATTCATTGATATAAATGGTTTTAAATACAGTGAAACTATTCTAATTACTATTGTACAGGTGTGAAAAAGAGCTAATATTTATTACCATTATTTTTTACTTTTTGACACTTATTGGGTGTCCTAGTGGCACCTCTGCCTACCCCTTACAAGAGAAAGGCGTGAGTTTATACATGTGTGTATCTTACACTTAAGCGAAGCCGGTGAAGATAATAAGTAGGTACGTTTTTTTCCATTCGAGCACTTTCCGACCCCATCGGTCATCAGATTCGGTGCTCGAATGGAGACCACGTAGCGGAAAGCGCAGCGTAGGACGTCCACCCACAAGATGGTCCGACGACCTGGTAAAGGTCGCGGGACGTCGCTGGATGCAGGCTGCCTCCAACAGGTCTCTGTGGAAATCATTGGGGGAGGCCTATGTTCAGCAGTGGACTTCCTTTGGCTGATGGATGGATGGATGGATGTTTTTTTTTTCAATAGGTGCGTAATAATTTGCCTTACAGAGTTATTATAAGCTTTCGTGAAATAATGACATTACAGTTCTAAATATAATGAATAAATATAATGACAAATACATTTGGGAGATATATTTAATCTTTCATATCTTGAATACTCTACACCTTATTATTGTAATACTGAACAATTACGGCCTAATTCATAGACTTTTATAAACCTATTTTAGTTATCGAATGTTTTGTGCCTTTCGATCGTCCTTTGAACTCAGTTTGAGCGAATAAGAGTAAAGTTTCGATTACAAACGTAGGTTTAATCACTGTCTCTGAATAAAGCCCTTAATATATAGAGTTAATCTCATCCATTGTTTCCGTATTTCTGTTACGAGTATTAACCTTGTGTTTTAGACGATTACTGCTGATAAATTCGTAACAGCTGTAACTGATATTGGCAGCTCACAGAGTTTCCTTCATAAAACTCTCAAGAATGGTTTTATCATCGTCTTCAGCCAAAAATATTCCCAAGCCCTTCCCAAATTGATTTCCCAATTTCCTTGTTCAAGATTTTATGAAACCTACTGACATTTAGTCTAGTTGTTCGTGATGGAAACCTTTTAGATAACGATGAAAAATTCTCTACTATCCAACTAAACTAATAAGTACAGTTTGACGTTTCATAGTTTTCAAGTTTAAGCTACTATGCACAGGCGTATCTCACCCAATTGCAATACATTTTCCGTAAAACCACAATTCCATTTACTCAAAAAAGTAAAGTAGAAAGTATGAAACGTCAAATTGCACATATTTGTTTAGTTGGACTATAAAACAACAAACTAACAAACATAAATCCTTATCTATACAATTAGCCATATATGTCCCTTTCGCGTGATATCGTGGTGGCACTACACATAACAGATATACACGTGGTTAAATGCATGTGCTAACCAGTCGACAGTCACGCCGCAGCAGGTTGATAGTCGAATGCCATTGTTTACTTTGCAAGTTAATAACCTGTGTTATAAAGATTATATAGTTTCGTTGATGTTTTTGTTTGTTGAATGTCAATGTTATTGTTATTATCGTAGTTGTGTAGTAATTTGTGGATTATGAAAATAGTACCTGGGTTGTGAAGACATAAATGTTATGAAATTTTATGAAAATAATATAGAGGGAACGCTGGTACTTCAAAAACATTGATAAAAATGCTGATGCTAGGGCACCTATTTCTGCCCTCGTATAGGCTGTTTGATAGGTTGTCCAATATGCACGAATTTCATGGAAATAAATCAAAAGAAATAGTTTATGACTTTTTTATTTAACACAAACTCGTTTTAAAAGGATAATAAAATATACTTTTGGGTATCAAAGTAATTCATAGCAATTTGTTGTTAAATAATTAGTTCAATTTTATAGGAGCGCTTCCAACATTGCGAACTAGAAAATATCAACGTTTTTGAAAACCGCAAATATAAATACTCTAAGGAAATGTCAATCGGCCTTATTCATGAACAGTTTTAAAACCTATTGTAGTAATCGAATGTTTTGTCTTCTTCGCTCGAACTGAATTCATAATTTATTCAAAAGGGACAACACATTCGAAAGCTTAAATAACTCTGTCTAAGAAGGCCTTTAGTCCTTAACTCTACAAGTTGTATATCTTGATGAAAGGATTAAGCATTAGGATTAAGGACAGCATTAAGGATCTTAAATTAGTGACTATTTCTTACCACAACCTTAATATCTGTTTAACGAAAATATTAAAGACATAATAAATGAAAGGTTTATCTAAATCATTCATAAAATTAGAAAAAAAAACTGTATCAGCCCATATACGTCCCACTGCAGGGCACGGGCCTGCAGTGGGACGTATCTGGGCTATGGCTATATGTAGAAAAAAATTACGTCAACATCTTTATATAAGAAGTTGATAATAGGCAGAATATGTAATGTTGTCACTACTTTGTTTATTTATTTATATTTTTATTGTACACCAGGAAAAAATCTTTAATGGTTCGAATTGTTAAAAATAACATGCAGCCCTATTGAGAAACTCCTCCTATTTTTGAAGTCGATTAAAACAGCTCTGTTTTTTTTTTTTTTATTGCATTTAATGGCGAGACGAGCAAGCCGTTCGCCTGATGGTAAGCGATACGACCGCTCATAAACAGTAGAAACATTCCACTGCGCTCGCCATCCTGAGACATAAGATGTTAAGTCTCAATATGTCCAGTAGTTGCTCTGGCTACAATGTCCTTCAATCCGAAACACAACAGTGCATTTAAGCAGTGTTGTTTCACGGGAGAAATAGACATTACGGTGTACCTACCAGATGGCCTCGCACATATGAGAGACCTACCACCTGTAAAAGTGTAAATTGTTTATTTTAATTTTGGGATTTCTTCTAATTGCCTGTTTTGTTGGTCATCTCATCTTAGATTAGAGTCATCATCTTAGAGTTTCGACATAATTTAACGCCATAAAAGACCCCATCCTATTTACTATGGTTGATAACATCATAGATTTCTTACAAGCTATTAACCTTACATTGTATTATTAAAGATCATGATAGTTGCAACACCCATAGATATAAATGGAGATTAGTCACGTGTGTCCTTCGTTTTATAGTTTCTTTAAAGAAACTATTTTGCGCGCAGTTTTCCTCGTGCATCCAGTATGTCAGTTATTTATAATGAATTTTCATGATCCATTAATTATCCTTTTACATGTGTTGTGAGGTTTTCAATAGAATGTAAAAATATTACAGTTATGTGTAATATAGTACGCATTGTAATGAGTTTCGTCACAGTGAATCCTTGTCCGCCCGTCCTAAGAATTTCGCTTCCTAAGAATAAGCTTCACCGTCGTCGGTGTGTGAAATGTGAATAATCTTTTATATCCGTTAGGTCTTTTATTTAATTTAAAATACTTATATTATACATACATGAAAATGAAATGAAAGAAAATGTAAATGAAATAAAAATAATTTATTGAATCCATCAAAATGTTCAGCATCATTTAAATTCAGTAATTTTTTAGTTCCGAAAGCGGTTTTCACTAGAAAAGAATGGCAAAAAACGCTAATGTATTAAATTTATTTTTTTATAAATACAAGTTGGTTTAAATCAGAGCAGGTCATTAATAATTTGTTGTTTTACAATAAATTATATTAAAGTAGGCAGAGACAGCATGGTGGCCAGTCGGTAGCTGACCAGACGTGGCTGCCGGGACGTTGGTATTGCGTTCAAATCCAACGTGCATCTGTTCTTTTTCGGAATCATCTGTATATTGATAGTACAATTGAGATTGAGAGAATACTGAATGATTTTCTGACATAGTTAATAGTAAAAATATGTATGTATGGCCTGAATATTCGAAATTAGCACAAAACATCCCGTAATTGACGCTTGCCCACGCTTCCCGCGCTTTATATCTACAGGTTTATTTATAACCTTAGTATGCTTAGTGTCAATGAACTTTTTCCATTATATTGGACTAATAAACATTCCACTTTTATTTAAACATTCGCTTAGAGACCCGGGGTTCACACATTGTTTTTGCCAGAGCAAAAATGGGGAGAGACCTGAGAAAAATTACACATTGTTTTAGTCAGAACTTTTAAACAATAGTGATTTGCACATAAAATGTAATTAACTTCAAAGGAATAAAAACTATTTATCTAGAGACAGCTCAGTTGAGGTACATCCATGGGCCACAGAATTCAGGGGTTCACACTCAGAGAAATCATTAAGTTTTTTTATATATATACTGGCCTGGCTCAGTGAATGCACTGCACTTAATGATAAGCGCAAATGCCATCCAGGTAGTCATTTCCTAAAGTTTTGTGCAATTGCTTACTTGATTACTTACTTAGTGGAAAAAAATATTCTCTACAAGACCGAAGTTATTTTATTTAATAATATCAAGACACAGTGTGACGTGGGGGAGATTGCTTGTAAGGGCGCGACGGCGGCGGGGCGCCTGCTCTATATTTTCCATCAATAAGTTCATTAGTGGCTTGTCAACGCTTCTATATTAAAAGGAATTGTCTGATGATATAGACGTCAGCTTCCTGGGCGGTATTATAGTAGTGAGTAGATATGCGTAGTGATTAGGTACACAATACCTACTCGACATATGAGACATAACATCCTACGTCTCAGGATGGCGAGCCAAGCATTGCATTAGATTCACGATGTTGTTGTTGTTGCTAATGTTTATTCGTTTATTTTTTTAAATAAATAAATACACCCAAACTTTGAGTTTTTTTCGTAGGTTGTGGTCGTGGGTATCAATAACTACGATAGACTTTTAGGTCTCAAAAGCACACAAACCTGAAACAAATACCTGGACATGACACAAATATTTTTCTTGGTGCGGGTATCGAACCCGCGGCCTCACGTTTCACAGCTAGCGTCTAACGGAGCCTGCAATTATGGCACGTGCTAGTAATGGAAATTATTGCTATTTCAAATTACATCATCACCTTGTTATTTTTGAAGCCTTAGCATGCTGTATATTTCTGCTATTGCTAATTGCCCCCACAGAATATGTAAACATAAACCTTAGCTTATATTATAATAACCATTTGTCACATCTAAAGTTACACCACACACAATTGACTGTTCTGTTATTATTTTGAAATGGGTTCGTAAAAAAAAACAACATAAAAACTCACTCCTTCACAGCCTACACAATATCGTAGAAAAATATTAACCGGTCGGCTTAGTGAATCACAATAGCACATCGCAAAATTTAGCGTATTAATATAATTTGTGAAATGTTATTATCCACTTCACATGCTATTTGTGATTGCTATTGCTATTTATTCCAATATTAGCACGTGCCTTCACGCTGTATTAACGCTGAAATGCGATGAGTAGACCATAGGATGTAGATAAATCTTGTTCTTGATCCTATATTCTTAAGGCATAGTGGCACTTTCATTGATATTGGTCCCATCATCCTCAAATATATATCATTTAATACTGAAGAAAACCCATTGGTGCATATTGTGTTGAATGTTCACTGCTACACATTAGAATCGGATTGAAGGACTACTTTCAGCGACCTCAACTGACCTTTATTCTTCTTCGTTATCAGTAATTAGAACAAAGTTGTGCCTAGTGACAAAGTCCAGCAATTATTTAGCATAAACAATCAAAGATCTATTTGCAAAATAAAGTCCACATATCCAACGTCGTATACCGTTAATAACAACACATGTTTACATTACTTATACTGGAAATCTGTTGATAACTAAAACAAAACCGTGTATTTAGTCTTTACGTACAAAGTCCGCGCGGTGACGTCACAACGTCACATTATTTGTAAACAAAAGATGTTCACAATTTAAATAACAGTAATTACATAATTACTGTTATTTAAACTGTGAACATCTTTTGTTAGACATATTATTGTTGAGACTGTTTGCTTCTAAAGAAATAAAAAAAAGTGTTATATTAATTTCTAAGTACTGGTAAACAGTATCGTTGTTTCAAAGTCATCGATGTCGCAGGGGAGTTACAGGGGAGTTACTCTATACTCCGACACACCGTTTGAATTTCGGACGATGAAAAACATATTAGTTAGAAGTATTCCGCTTCTAAAAATCAATGCTATTTTCTATGAAACTTATGATTCACTTCGAACCTAGTCTAAGATTACAACATACGATACAGGATTCGAACTTTTTGTAATGTTAGGCATATTCGTACATTGTTACGTGCGATGTTCGAACATCATCAACATCGAATAGCTGGAAATCCTGTCAGTCACTCTCAACAATTTTCAACATTTTCCATAAATAATAAATATTAACAAAAAGAAAAACTTAAGAGGTGTCAAGTGACACCCGGATGGAACGAAGTTCCTTTTAATTATTTACTGAAGGAATTGCAATACAATTTTATTTCTTTTAAGTTATAAGATTATATTTTTATTATTATCAAATAGAACAGGAGCTGCAGTGGTCGTGTGAGGGCGGGAAAGTCTCTATTAACAAATATAATGTAATATCATTGAGATAATATACTAGAGGGGACCCTGCAAACAAAATGTTTGTAACAAAATGAAGGGTACATTCTATTTCTGTCTCTGTCACGCCTACGAAGTAACATTATCTTCCCTCTCGCTTCACTGTGTACCCTTGTGCACGCACCACACTGAGCCATACGCACAGATTTTGTTCCCGATGTCCGCTCTAGTATAATACCTCAATGTGTAATATAAACTTAATCAGTAGGCTCAAATTTAGTAATAATTGGCAAAGATCATAGACGTAGTATCAATAGACTTGACATGCATTTGACATATATAGTCCATCTCACTTAGACTTATGCATAAACCTTAAAAAATGAAAGTGACAAAACACAATTTGCGGTCCTTGTCATAGTTTCACATAATTTTGTAGGGGAACACTGAGTGTAACCAAACATTTAAGACGTGCGGTTTGTTATAAACTTGAATTACTGAGTATTTTACGAATATTTGCGGTCAAAAATGTATGTAAAAGAGTGTTGAAACTGATTATAAGACAAAACGTATTGTGTGCTGCTTTATTATTGGGGTGATAGCCGATCTAAACGATAATATGAAAATATAACCTCTCACTGGTAAGTGCATTTTATTTAGTATATTGGTAAAAATAAATGTAGACGTTCATTATTACTAACATCTGCAATTAGTATTTCATAGAATACATTGAAAATAGGATTATATTTGCAAAAAAAATACGTATTTAAAAGTATTATCCGACCAAATTATTTTGACTTTGTTTATTATGACAATCTGTATACTACTCGAAGAGGACGCCATTTTGTACATGATTTTAAATTAGTTGGATTATATTATGTTTCGGGATACCAGCTTATAACAATTTGCATTTCCTGGTTTTATGGTAAATTAAACCATCATTCATTTTATTTCAGCTTTTCAAAAGGTTTACCTTCGCGTGTTTTGTGGATCAAATTAATAGGATGTGACGGAAAATTAGACAGCTGGGTAAACACACTCGTTCAAAAATTGCATTCAGAAGACTAAGCATATATAACTTTCTTAAAACCGTTTTCTCTCCCGCCACTCGAAATAAAGGTAAACTATAATCTATTTAATCTAAATAATAAAAATCCAGAGTATTCATCCTTGAGACGAAAATGAATGAAACCTCTACTATAATCAGTCTCCCGGCAACCTGTCTTCATAAATTGTCCTCCTGTGTATTAAGTGAAGCTACAACATGCATAATCTATAAATTATAAAATGTAGTTTCGAAGTCAGTTAAGTTGTATTTTTCAAATTTGAAGTCTGTATTCGAAAAAATTACAAAAATGCACCCAATCCACCAAGCTTAATACTTCTTTATTTTTTATTTATTTATTTTAGACACAAACAGTCGTGTTCATCAACAAAAACAAGATTTTATGTTTACAACTTAAAGACTTTGAGTGCCAAAACTTAAAGTCAATGCAATAAATACCCAATCCAAACACGCCTTGACCCGAGGCGTCACGTTGCCTTACGTATTTCATTTATATTTTGTTCTGCACATATTAATTACATATATTTTATTCTTTAATTAATTACATTTAATTTTTACAGATGACCGAATCCGAAACTGTGGGGAATAACAAAGAGTGCTGAAAGGACACATGAGCCTGATATGGATGAAAACAAAAAGTGCATAAATGTATTTTTGAAAAATCAATATTCCAGGAAAAAAAGCCAGATGATTAAAAAATGTGCAAGCGCTGTATTATTACACATTCGATACTTTGCTATATCATTTTATTTTAATTAAGATATAGAAAAGAAAAAAATATGTAGATATATTTTTTTCCATTTTGTTACATTTGAGAAATTTTAGGTCTATATCAATAGGTTTTCTGCACCTTTGTTATTTACGATTCGTTTGTAGAAACTTGTTATTAGGAACTTAATTTATGGAAATATTAAGTATATTGTAAACACTTGTTTGTAAGCTTTCTTAAAATAAATAAATAAATAAAGTAGGATGTTATTCTATCCTTAGTAGTTACGTTACTATGAATTCTCTGATCTTCTATAATTTATAGAACACTCGCCAGGTTTTGTTTCTATGTATATATTATCATTACTAGATGTGTATTATTCGAGTTACGTAAATGATATAAGTATTAATAATTATACAAGGCCAACTTTCCTTTTTTGCTTTCTAACCTTTGTGAAATATTGCAAAACGTCACGTTGTTTAATACTGACGCCCTTCATCCGCATCATTCATCGCAGCTGGTTAGACGCCAGATGTAAAAGTGAGGCCGCGGTTTCGATACCAGCTCAAGAAGAGACAAATATTTGAGTGACTTGATATTTTTTTTCAAATCGGGGTGTTAGTGAGACCAAAAAGTCTCTCGTAGTTTCTGATACCCACGACACAAGATTATATTTGTAGGGTCAGGACTATGAATTTGAATGTTGCGTCTATTTATTTATTTAGTTAAAATATTTATGGGAAAATATATGACCTGGTATCCCTGCTTTTTTCTTTACTTTATGTCTGTCCTTACGGTGGAACTCGAATGTCGAGTCCATTTGATGCTACGTCCATGGCAAAGATACATAGTCAAATGAAGGGTGGATGATTGACAACAGGGTAACAAACTAAAATTGAAAAAAAACGATTGTCAATGTTCTATAGTGTCGTTACAACTTTTGGTCTTATTTTTTTCCGTCTAGCCGCCTTTCGCAACGCGCGATAGGAACAAAAATATGTTCCAGTTTCATTTATTTGATATTTAAGACATCAATTTCTCAGTTAAATTTTCTAAGTGGAAAAGTAAATGGGAAAATTGGTTTTTTATAACAAAGAAGGCGAGACCTCTATGGGCGAGACTATCATGCCATTCGCTCGATTTTATTCTGTATCAGCCCATATAGTATATAGGGTCAAATTATTAATAAAAACCGACAAATGTGATTAATTTATCACTTTAACCTCGACTTTCGGTAATTATTAATAATAATAGATAATTATTAATAATCTTCAATTATTCACTCTTACCGTAACATATACATACGTCCCACTGTAGGGTTCGGAACTCCTCTACAATCGAGAGTACGATTGAGAGTGGTTAGGCCATATAGTCCACCACGCTGGCCTAGTGCGGGTTGGCAGACTTACGCTCGATTGTAATCACAATCAATTTGGGAAGATACCAAATTGTTTAATAATTAACCAGTTTAATATCTTAGACACAGTCCATTTCAATAAACGTCAATAAACAACTTAAATCAGGGATTTTTTTTGCCGACAACGACGGTACAATCGATATCAAAAGTACTTAAAATAAAAGTTACTCATATTGCAGAAGGAAACATTTGTCTCTTGTTTCATTATTGCCAAATAACATCAATTCGTGCAGTCGGACGTCGTTAGAAGCGTGGGTATGTCATGTGGGTTGCAATTTCCTCCACGCATGCATCAGCGTGTAAGTAACCTCTTCCAATTGTCATTATAGAAAGCAGGACACATAAAAATGGTGAGATGTCGACTCACCGTACTCTTGAGATATTATTTAATTAGCAATTGTTCGTAGTTCATTTAGTTTTTATGGGATAAGTTCATCTTACTAATAATCGACTCACTCTTTGTCTCTCTATTATCATTTCAACCTCGCCAACGTATGAACATTAACGTCTATTGTTCTATACTTTATCTGCCTCAAAAATGGTTGAAGAAAAGGCGATAAAAAAGAAGGGAAGGTATGGGTCATTGTGACTCTGGCAATCTCACTCACCAAAACTATTACTTTACGTCATTTTCCCGTAAAACAAGCTACTCCGCTTGAGTTAGAAAACGTAGATGTAAGATAAATATAAACAAACAACAATAAATGGATTAGTATGTAGCAAAACCAACAAATAGCTGACGAAAGTGCTAAATCGTTAGCACTCACACACGTCACAAGAAGCAAACGTGCTAAGATGGTTTAAATGCACCCCGCGTAATTGGATAAATACTGTACGTAGTCTAGACGTATCGAGGATTTTCCTTACAACATTAACATTGTAGTGTCGATTCGATAATATTTTAAGTAAAGTATTTGAAGGCTGTAATTACTTCTAGTTACTCATATAATTTCTTCAAGTGTTGATAAAGTTTGGGTATGTAACAACATAATTATATCGATATTAATTGGACCTAAACTAAGATATATAGTTGATCTAACAATAATAATTTGAAAATTGTAACCGTATTGTTGCCGGTGTTAATTGTTTCACTGTTCACTTGGTTCAAATTATATCAAAACATAACGAAGTTGGTTAATTTAATTGAGAGCCGCCGCGCCGTAGCAACTGTGCAGGGGGTTACTCTATGATCCGACACGAAGTTCGAATGTTCGACGTCCGAAGTAAGATATAAGGTTCTCCACTTCTAAAAATCAATACCTAGTATTCTCTATGATACTTATAATTTTCTCCTCATATATTATTACGACGGACGATAAAGATTCGAACATTTTGTAGAGTATTTAGGCACACTGGTGAAGTTTTGCGTACGACGGCTGAACATTCGAACTTCGTTTAAGATCATAGAGTTACCCCTCTGAGTATAAAACGAGAGATCGCACGTTTGGTCTTTACATTGATAGTTGTGACAAATATTTATTTCACGAACATTTATGTATTGGTAGGGTTTGGGGGTTTGCAATACCAAAAAGTCTCACGTTGTTTTTGATAGCTAACCACAAAACTTGTGTCCAAATGTAGGTTCAGGGCTATGAGTGTGATTATTTATATTTATATACATTTAGTATTATTTAGGTAAATCTAGTGCCGGTTAGGATTAAAACATTTTAGCATTCCTACTTTCACTAAGCCAGCGTTTTCTCCAATTACAGCGTGGAATTTCATATTTTGGCAAACGCATACGGGTTACAGTTGCCAAATTTCTCTTCTCCCACCGTTGTCCTTGTAAAATTAAATTTTTTTCACTTGACACAATGTACAGTCATCAAGTAAAGCTATGCATATTGTGTGAAGTCTAAGTGAAATATGATTAAATAACTCTTTTACATATTTTTCGAGCCATTCTAAAATCTTGTTAAGTATTCACAATCATATGATTGTATGAGCTGATTATATATAGCTTATCTTTTTTCGATATTTTCTTCCGATTTGATCTAATGACTCTATGGAATATCCAAAACTTTCTGGACCGTATCGTTTGCTCGGTTTCCCACCTAGATCGATATCATTTTTTTCTTAAAGGACTGCTCAATATTTCTTTACACTCCGACGACTAAAACTTATCATCATTGAAAAGCACTTTATTCTTTCAGACATATGTAGGTACTACATTCTTAGTCTTAATATTCAAACATGATTCCAATTTTTTAAATTTCTTTAAAAATTTTAAATTCAAAATGCCATTTCCAAAACAGTTTTCGTCGAATATGGCCAATAATAGCCGTTGCACTCTAGCCGAGAGCCAACAATACAGAGCCATAGGCGTTTCAAGTCAAGGATGGCGTGACGTGGCCTGTTCGGACGGAATTAGCGCATCCCGCCACCGACGAACTTGTTGCTTTCATTCATTGTGTCGATGTTATGTCAATGATTAATGACCAATTACACGAGGACGTAATCATGTTGTGCAATGCAGAAACTGCAACGTACATTGCTATTGCATAAGCGGTTTTAGGTAATGCTAGGTATGTTGGGAGCAAGTTTTTCTTTGCCAAAATAATCTATACCGTAATACAATATTTTAGTATCGAACTTCTGAATAACCAAACGTAAACGTATTAACTATTAAGCCCTTTTATGAAATTAATTACTTGGAAACTGCAGTAATAATTCCCATATCATAATTTCCAATAATAATTGCTGTTACCATAACATAATTTAATTTACTTACTTTATCGTTATATTGTCTAGTGTGTTTATATCGTTATCACAAAGTCGTGAAGTTTGAAGTAGTGCCAAATGCTACACGTGAACACATAGCTACTACATTAAACAACACGTGTTCAATACATAACAATAATAACATCAGTATTCATCTACTAAAGATTATATCACACAGTTTCGTCTGAGTGCATATTAATTGTACATGATAAGTTTCTTTGGTTATTCGTAGTTACTTTAATGAGTCGTGGAATTATACACCTTGTTGGAGGCTTAATAATGATATCCTCCAACAAGAGCGCTTCTCAGGATTTTATTTAGTAATAATCGTTAAGTTAGTAGAAAATCTTACCCACACCTATATAGTTAGTACCATTCAGATAGGCAAAAACTGCAGTTTCTTCTACGGAAAAATACTTATCCTTTTCATAAACTGCCATCAGTTTTGCGTACCCAATACCCATCTGCGTAACCATTTCCTGAATAATATATTATTTAAATACATATATACAGTCACACGAAATATTAACGTATCAAATAAACTTTACATTCATTTTAATTTACCGGGATAAGAAATAGCGATTGATGTTAATCCTTCATATGAGATTATACATATTACCATTAATCGACGCATACGTTTTTTTTCTGTTTTACACAGTTGTTTAATCACATTAATAAACAATATCTGCAAATACAAAACGCAGGCATTAATGATTAATCACAGATGGTAATTATTCGTAATATTTTTCTTTGATTAAATTTCTAATCGTTAGGTCATGTAGGTTTTGACAGCCCCCATGGCGCAGTTGATAAGATGCCAACTATGAAACTATAGGTCGCGGATTCAATCCCAGCACCGACACAAATGTTTGGGTGGTTTTGTTTGTGAGAACGCTAAGTCTTTTCTAGTTTCTAATACCCACGAATCAAGACCTAATTGATTTTTATGTGAAGTCGTGAAGAAGTGAATCTATGTATATGACTGTTAGGTGAATTTATATTTTATTTATTGTGGTACTAGTTCATGACATTGACAAATATATGTAGCACTTTCACGATATTGCGAGAAGCGTTGATTAAATGTTTACAAGTATATTTAGGTGTGTTTGCTGCATCGTTGTGGACGCATAGTGAGAGGTTTTTTTTTTTAAATTACTTCCGTTTTCGAGGTATTTTATTTATTCGAGGTATTCGAGGTATATTAATTTAAAATGCGTAGCCTCCGTGGCGGAGTTGGTTAGACGCCGCCTGTGAAACAAGAGGCCGCGGGTTCGATCCCCGCACCGAGAGAAATGTTTGTACGGCCCACAATATTTCTTCCGGGTCTGGGTGTTTGTGAGACCGAAAAGTCTCTCGTAGTTCCTGATACCTACGACACAAGACTCGATCTTAGTGTGGGGTCAGGCTATGTATGTGACTGTTGGGTGTTATTTATTTATTATTTATTTATTTATTATAATGGGTTAAATTGTAAAGATCAGATCTTCTTACTTATCGACAGTTTTAAAACTAATTTTAGCTATAGAATGTTTTCTTCC
>WUWR02000226.1:0-115669 GCA_009982885.2 Hyles vespertilio
AATTATGTAGCTATAGAACATATAGCCAATATTGCAATCATAATTTTTAACAATTATAAAATTTCAAATCATTTTAAAATATAAACTTAACAAATAGATTGCCAATATTGTATTTTTATGTTTTGTTTATATTATTTTGTATGCAATAAAGTGTATTAATAAACAGATTTCTTTTTTAAAAATATTAAATCCTCATTCAGTTAATGAAAATGAAAATTGCATGAGTATACTAGTGGTGAGTACAACGATGAGTAGTTTTATATAGATTGGCAATACATACAAACAGGGAACAGAAAACATATTTTTTTAAACTAGGATCCTACTATTTTTCTAGTTTTCGAAGTATTTGTGGTTATACACCAGCCTTCGTAAGTAGATACACGATAGATTTTAATGCATGGACTACAATAAATTCTTGAAATTTACACCCATATAAATATTTATGTGTCTAACTCCTCCTTGAATTTATACCATTGACCCGATACTATTTTCCAAACAGTGAATGCAACAAAAATCAAGCAACAAGAAATGTTCACATTTCATTACTGTAAAAACAGTGGAGTGTTTGTTCTATGAAAATACTTCAGGGACACGATGTCATTTTAGTCCACATTTTAGTCGAATCGATAAAATAAACCGCTACTAGTTTTTGTAAACAAAATTACGGCTTACATACACAATTTATTGCGTTAGACATACACAATGGAGAGAATGCAAGCGCTTTAACACACGGAACTAAGGTTTATAGGTGATTTATTTTGCTCTCAGTCGTGATAGGTGGCGAGCAAACTCATCGGACAACGTGCACACGTCCTTCGAAACTGCAGCCAAACTTATCTGCATCCTCCTTTACTGAACATCTTCGACAACCTCGAATAACGTTTATAGAATTTTTAATGATGTTCTTCTCTAACATAATTCTGTACTAGCTTTGTTTACTATAAATACCTACATAAGTGCCAATTTCAACAAACTAACAATATTTTGTCTTCGAAGGCTTTGTTCCTTAAAAACAAACAAGGAAGCAAGATCAACAGTAGTTAAGAGGTCGACCTCTTAAATAAAAGAGATGTGTAATTAAGCTGAGTTTGGGGTACAATGCGGCGGTACAATATTTAACCTGTCTCACTTTGCATATTCACAAGGTGGTCGGGCGAGTTAGCGTTGCCGCTCACGCTACCGACTTGAATGGTAATGCCGCCCATTAACACGCGCTCACAGCGCTCAGCGAGCGTTCGGCGGTTCACCCTCCGCTTTACTACCGATTACCTATTACTTAATTTCACGACTTTTAAAATTAGCTTAATTTTAACCGCGCGGCGTGCAATTTTCTTTAGTCTCTCATGTTTAACTAAGCAAATGTGTATAGTACTAATGGACGGTTAAGATCAATTTGCACATCATCGAAAATGTATGCATTGACAAAATGTTTCTTTCAAAAGTATACAGTAATGTATAGCATTAAATCTTGCCTGAATAAATTTGTTGTCAAAGAGTGTATGCAGTATCCAAATATATTTTGTGCGCTGAACGAAACCAGTATGTTGCATATTTATGAAAGGCGCGTCGTGTATCAATAGCCCGAGGATGCAGGTCACGAGGCTTGCTCGTGCGGACGCCGACCGTAAGCAAATCACAACACACGTAACTGAACCACTTTCTAAATATATGCTCTACCAAAGCGTTAGTGCGTCATTAGTATTTACTAAATATTCGAAAATGTACACTTAAACTTGTGATTGCTTGCAAATGAATGTATGCATATTATATTAGCTAGGCCCTAAAAACGTCTTAAGAAGTTAGATCTATGCTCGGCGAGTGCAGTTACGTATTCTGTCGTCGGCAACGGATCGTTATCTGTTTCCAGTAAAGGAAACTGGCTTTTCCACGAAAGAAGCTCCCCGACGGTTTCGCCATCCCCCTTCCACGAGTCGGCTTCTCCTTTTTGCGTTATTTCATTTTTCTTTGGTAACGTGCACCTGCTAGTTAGCCGCCTCGGGCTTTCATTGCTCCTACAATGTTGGCTGGCCGCTTCCTCGTTCCATAAAGAACATACCGGGTATCTCAAGACTGCTACCGAAAACGAAGCCGGGTGGTAGTTTTAGTGACTACAAACACAATGCAACTAAAAATTTCGCAAAGGAACGCGATAATGATTTTATTAATTATCGTCATTTTTGGGTGGTAAATCCATAGTTTTTGCTAGAATAATAATTTAAACACTTTTATACCTTAGATTATTTATAAATAAATGGGTATTCACTAATATTTTAGGAAAAAATGTATTTACCACCCAAATATGGTCATAGGAAAAAATAACAAAAAAAAAAATTGTCGCTTTTTTTTGCAACTTTTTCTGTTGCATTGTGTCTGAAGTCGCTTTAACTACCACCCGGCTTATTTTTCGGTAGCAGTCTTGAGATACCCTGTATAAAATATATCTCGTGTTTCATTGAGTACTTTTAAGAAGAAAAATGAACTTAAGACTCGACGTTTCACTGTTTTGGCACAAACTACACTCAAATACGAACACGAGGCCTGCTATGAAGTTTAATGTTGGATGTCAGTACAAAGAATGGCGCTCGCAGAAGCGTTGGAACACAGTTTCCTTGATACATTTGTATTCCTTACAGACAAGTAATCAATATCCGTTGAACGCTGAGAGCGCAGACAGGGTTGTCCTGTGTGGAACAATTTTTCTATGTACCTATATTACGAGCCCATACTGTTAACCCTCCTATGAAATAGTGGACAGCTTGACAACGTGCTTAGTAAATATTGGGTCTATTACATCACAAACACATTAGCTTAATACGTACTTTTATTGGTTTCAAATATTCATTCATTGAAGCAATTACATTATAATTTTGACTATATATTATCATAAAAATAAGTGAATATTATGAAACGAAATATTGAATTATAAAGGTATATATAGTTAAAGCTTAGAATACAGCTGGGAAGCTGTAACTTTTTATATAAACTCAGTTTGAATGCTACGTTTTCTGCATTCCAAACCCCCTTTTTATTATAGATCGACACCCGTAGCGCCATTCATTCACATCGATGAAAAAATATACTGTCAACAGTATGACAATATGATATCCTTGTACTGCGAAAAAATAAAGCTGGTGCGGCGTCACGCGTGTGAAATAAAATAACAACGACAACATGGTGCGGATGGGGCTTGATACATATTTGAATACATTACCGAACACGTACATAATACACAATACCGGCAGCATGCATGACATTATTCATATCGTCTGCTTAAACTCTCAATGAATACAAAGCCGTGTCTACACCGCTACATTCAAAACCTATTAACATTCCCGCAAAGGTTTTTTCTTACAGTTCCGTTTAATGAACGTTCGACATTCAGGGAATTCTAGATTTATCGGAGCCCACTTTGAGCTCGTAATAATTTTATAGTTCTCAGCAGCACGTCGCCTGCGTTGTAGCGAATAACTTCAATTACCCTGCGGCGAATGAATAGCCTCTAACAGTTACTTGTTGATGCTTTGACTACCTTGTTCTGTGAATTATATCTTCTATATTCTTAAAAAAAACTATAAGTCATTTTCATTTAATTATTAATAAAAATTAAATTTTCTAACTTGGCACCATTGCTAAGGATCATAGTTTTAGAAAAATCAACATTCTGAATGTTATGCAGTAGATACCGATTATTGTTCCCTAAAATATTTTGGTATTTGATGTTCTTTTCTGACAAACTTTATCAAAGCTAGTGCCAGCGTCCGCTTTTCTACTCAATCTTAGCCGTGTGGTTTGGAGGTTGTGGTGGTGTGTGGTTTGGAGTATCCTATATAGAGACACCATTGGCTTGAACACCTTCCTTGACAAAAAAAAATATTTTCCCCGCCAAACGATAGTGCCTATGCACTGTTTTTTTCCGTTATGAAGGAAATTGTATACAGAGTAGCTACTGGACATAATGAGACTCTATGTCTCATGATGGTAAGCGCAGTAAAAGGCCTAAGATTGGTTAATATTTCATAGTGTTGTTTGGTTTTGCTACTGTCAATATGGGGTCCTATTGCTTACCGTCAGGTGAGGGTATGCCTGATTATTCATCGCATGGAAAAATAACATTGTATATCACACCATAATACGTAGGAACCCAAATCAGTCGTAAATCATTGAGACATTACTACAATTTGTATGATCTCTAAAATGTATCGATTACTAGATATTGCTAAAACAAATTAAAAATCGATAATTTGAACTCTTGAAATTAGCACATTTATCATTTAAATAGCATTCGGTATGATAGCACAAAGTACTCACTACTCATACTCAATTTGCCACTAAACCATCTTAGAGAAGCGTACTCATAGTACAATATATTTTATTTTTTATTCAAGACATCCTGAGAGCATAAGAAGCTGTGTTGTAGTGTAAACGAAATGTTTGCGAGTGCAGGCGCGGCTGAGAAGACGTTTACAGTTCACACTGATTTCCTGTAAACACATCCATTGTGTCGCAGACGGGTTGGCAGCTCCCCACACCCAGCGCCGGCAAAATGTTGCGAATAATTATTTGTCCGCATTGTGTTACGCGTGCTTAGACACCCAATATACACATTAAGAGTGCGAAAAGTTTTAGTTTTAAGAGTCTAGTCTAGTTGAATGAAAATTGCCCATTAAAATTATGAAATGGCTTTTATAATAAGATCGGTTCAGAAAACAACTCATTTGTTTTGCTATTGCTTTTGCCTTTTTGTAAATTGCCGTTGTGTCGTCTAACAAACTAAGAACCGGCAGACTAAAATATCAAAATGTTTAACTTTTTAAATTACAGGGAATAAAATATTCAAATATTATTACTGAAATAATATGCCATCTACTTCGCTAAAAAATTGTTAAATGGCCTCATATTACCAAACTAAATTACAAACTGATATATCTAGATCAGGATTCTGTAAGAACCAAACTAATAAAAACAAAACACACAAAATGAAAGATAAATAATGATACAGCCGTAAGAAAATAATTAAATTAACATGCAAACAACCTACTACTGAAACTACTAATGATATGAGTGTCCTCAAATGTACGAGAGTATCAATGGGACGGAATGCAAAGTCTATAGAGATTAGACAGCGGCTGTCACCTTACGAGCCCTTGACGAGCTCGAGGGCCACTCGAGACGAGTCGCTCGTTCCCACGACATTTGTTCGCAAACACACTCCTTACAAAATATGCACACAGCGCTCCGACAAATTAAGTCCCACAACACTCCGTGGATACGAACATGCAATTAAATAAAACATGTCATTTTTATTGTACGGCAGAATATGTTTATTTAATTTTAAAACATTTTCGAGCACAGTTGTACACGGTGACGTTTCCATAACCTATAAATCGTGAAAGTCTTGCACAAAAGTGTTAATGGTAAATATTGTTGGAATTCAACGTGAGGCAAATAATTAGAAATGTTGAGGCGTATAGCCGGGTGATTGATGTAGTGGAAGCGGGCGTCGCGCCTCACCACGACCCTCGATCCACTCCCGCTGCGACAACTTGGAGACATTAAGAATATTTAAATTGTAAATTGCTGTACTCTGCACTGAATACCTATTTGCCCAAAGTTTGCTCTTTTATACAACCGTTGCCAACTTGCGCCACCAGTTAACATATATTTTAATACAAACAACAGAATTACAATCAATGTAAATTGCTAATTAATATTGTAATTATTATTTTAATGAGCCGGTATCATTAAGAGCAATGTACCTACTAAAATTTAGACATAAATTCTAGATATCTCGCAAATTGGATTTCAAATTCAAGACTAATAACGGCATTGTGTCCCGAGCCGGTCGTAGTATAAAAATGAAAGAGAGAAATGAACAAATGGAGCAAAAAGACAACGAGTCCGTAACAATAAGATTCATAGAGGCCCGTTACATGAATATAACAAACTAAAGAACCGTCCTGATTGAATCATCCGCTGTTCTTTGTCATAAATCCGACAACGGGCAGCCGTCTAACAATGCGTCCTGAAATCGTTCCATTTCTCATTTTGTTACACTCCCCTTTAATCTCGCATCCGTAGAAAAGTGGATCGACGTTGCAAAAGGGCATTGCAATGCAGATAAGACACGTCTCTGATTAATATAACGTGATTAATACGGGATACGCTCCTCGGAGAACAAAATACTTTTTATGACTTCTTTTACGAGCTCTGTGGACATTAGCAATCTAAGATATCTATAATTTGAGCCGATTTATTACCTTCGTAATTGCACTTTATCAATATTATCATCAATAGTTTTATAATTTTAATGCGAGATGCATTATAGCAAGAAGCGTATAACAGCTTTTTGAAAAATTCGATCTTTTTAATTTTCATATTTTCGTCTACCGTTTACTATAGGTATCAGACTTTTAAAAAAGTGACGTAATTGGCTAGCTTTATAGGTCGATGTCGTATAACCAGCCCAAATATTTATCCCAAACCGAAACTCTACTTCGAATAATCATGCTCTGACATATTTAATTCAATATACAAAGTTGAGGACACTTGTTTAAATAAGAAGAAATTAGACTTCTAGTCTACTACGCAATTATTTAACAAAACCATGTAAACGCAAACCGTCACATTGCCGTTAATTCACCGTGAATTAAAGGGAAAATCAACTCGAAAAACACACATTTGCAATCTAAATACCCAGTTAAACATTTACCAATCTCATAAAAATCCGAGCAAGTGTTTTCACGACATAATGAGAGCAGATGGGCGGCCACTGGCCAAAACATTATTCCCTTTGTGGCCACTCCACTCGTACCGCTGTCAACTTCACCGAGAAAAACGGGAGGCTTTTATTTTCTCCGACTAATTTGAGGTAACTTTCCGGATAGCGGCGGCGGCCGGAATTCAGGGGTTAAAGTTTACATCAGCAATAACATTTAATAAAGGGAACATTAGTGGATGTTTACTATTCACTTGCAGGAAACTCATTAAGGGACGGATAATATAGTAAAGATTTTGATAACATGATTTTAAAAATAATAAGGAAATCTTTACTCAACACATTATAATCTAATGTTCATTTTACGACATCCTTCACAAAATATTTAATATGCCTAATTGGGTTAGTCAGCACAATTTTGAAACTCACCGCGACATCCGCATAAATGTAAAAGGCACATACGACATCGTCGAAACTAAAGTACAAGAAACACGAGGTAGCCACATAATTATATAATTCCGGTTACGAGAGAGCAGAAAATCCGAGACAGCGAGATTACAACCGTTAACCAACTGATCCCGGGACGGAAGAAAACAGAATGTCTCGCGACTTGGATAATGTTAAATTTATTGCAGTGCTAAAATGTTTACGGATATCACGCGGAAACGAAACGCGCGCCGACGACGGCGAGCTCTACTCACCCTTGTAAACACGTTTTATTGGCTTTATAATATGTTTTACGCGTGACGTTTTACAATCGATCCCCTGGGAGCGTCGAATTATTTTACAACACGTACTCACACACCCACTCAGCGCGAAAACATTGGAAAATTCACTGCACGAAGGATTCCGTAATTACACCTCAAACAAACAATTTTGCTCTGATACGCAATGGAAGGGAATTTTACAATTTACGAGTTTACGTAATTGTTGAACGGACAAAACATTATGTGGTTTTGTAAGCGCGACATATTTTAATTAGATTAATGATAAGTTTTAATGAATCGAGCACACTGTAGACATGGGTGCTAATTTGTAAATGGTAGAGTGAATGCGTATTGTATAAAGTGTGAAACGCGGCACAGTGGAACAATTGCACACCCTAATAGCAGTCAACCGCTTGATGAAGGTCTGGCCCGCGCACCCCGGCCCGCTCTCCACGTCACGCTCAACACTCAACCATAAACCAGAGCCTGCGTATATTGCTGCTGGTGTTTTGTATAATATACTAACATCTATTCTAACTAACAGAACACTTTTTATATAGTACGTGGAGAAAATAGGCAGAGAAAATAAAATAAACACTTTTTATTATAATTCCATCATATTTTCAACAAGTAGCGGAGAAGAAAGTCAGCCTGTCTACTCATTATATGATTGAACTAAGCTCGAATTCCCTTTACGTCTTGTCAGAGGGTTACGTAAGAGGATCACAACATTAAAATATTAACACTGACTATAAATCAATAATCGTATATTTGAACAAACGTTTACTTTATTAATATGCACGAAACTTCCTACTAATGGGTGTGGTCATTAGATTTCGTGAAACGGAATTGACACTGTTGCATTGGAGAAGCGTGGATAATAATCAAATTACTATTGATAAAATTTAGCTATGGTTGCAGGTATACAGGCCGATGTGGAGATCTTTGGGTGAGGCCTATGTCCAGCAGTGGACTACCTGTGGCTAAAATGATGATAATGAAGATGATTCAGGTAAATGGTTGAGAGAACTTCTTTATGTTTGGCTGCGAAAGCTAGAAACTAATATGGAATGTATATTAAAACTCCTCCATACGCCAATTCTTATACAGAGTATATAAATAAAAAAAACTCTCAACATCATAATATGCTTCATACATAAAAAATAGGCAATAAGAGGGAGGGAAATGTCAGGAACGGTCTGTCACTTCAAGGAAACGTAAAGATATTAGAAGGTAAAGAGCTGTTTATATAAATGCAAAACAGATCGGCAGCTTGTCAGATCGGCTCAGTGCAGATTGTAGTGATCGAATATGGATTTAGAGTCGTCCCCATTCCGCGCCCGACGCACCCTCGCGCCGTGTTGACGCACTTGGACAAGCGAAAATAATCTCCAGTTCGATCACTAATAATATAACCGACTAGACTTTACTCTTAAACACGTTCATTGATTTTTTAGTTTTGAAACAGAAACCGTCTGTTTAACTTTTCATTTAGATTTATTTATCTACTTTTTACGCTCTGACGGCAATATTTAAAATCATAACTACAATGCAATTTAAATCTACTCGACATAATAATGACGATCTGGTAGAAAAACAAAATTAAAAACGTGACAGAGTTTGGTGGGTGACTGTGATGAGTTTTTCATTATTACATGATTATACTCTTTAAAGACAGACTGCGAAGTTATACTTTTTAATAAATATCGTATTCAGCTCGCAGATCACACACTTTTATCTAGTTTTTTAATTTTGGCGCAGTGAGGCTGGAGTGTGTTCCTTATTCAGCCTGCAGCGCATAAATAATTAAAGAAGCATTCGAGTTCGACGCCGCCAGCCGCTACTTGTTCCAACTAAGTGCTAATTAGATTCTTTTCTTTCATTATTTTAAATGTATGTAACATTAAATATGCTCAAAAATATTTCACGAGAAATCGAAACGTATTTACGTGACTCCCTCGGACATACCAACAGTTAACAACAAGCCAATTAAAATTAAAAACTAAACCCTCTTTATGTGGTTTCAACGCATAATAATTGAAAGAAATCTACGAGTACTAGTCCGTACATTAAAGAACCAGTGGAAGCCCTAAGTAAATAAAATACATTTCCAGTAGTATCTTAATGGAAGCCAGAACATGTTGAATGAATTAAATGATTAGTTTTCTGAAGAAGTCTCTATGCTTTTCCAACTATCTGAAATCCGGACGTTGCACACATTAACTAGTTTTGCGAGAACGAAGTCTGCCTCTTAATTTGTATTCGGCCCTCGGCCCAGCCGGGAGAGGCGGGCGTATGCTCCTTTTGTAGATACAGGAACCAATTTGTATACCAGTAAGAAAATTAAAAACTTCCGGATGTACTCGGAATTACCTTCTTGGCACAATAAAACCTTTTTAATCGCTAGCTACAGTACTATGCCATTCAATACATTTTTAAACTGAAATAAGAAATATTTCTTATCGATTTGAAGCTAATGATGCTCTCATAAAGAGCCATAGACGACGTTATCCTCAACGAAATACAGTTCCGATAATACCGTGCCAGTTACACAGAGCTATTCAATTATGACAATAGAGATTGGATGTAAGAAAATTAACATTTATAACATAGCCAAAGCTAAAGAATTTCTGAATTAAATTTAAAGTGACATTAAGGCAGATGTTAAGAGCCGGAACAATAATTAAGAGGCTGTCGGTTTGAAACCGCGTCGTCGACGGCGAGATTTAATTAGTGAGAGAACAATCCGTAGCGGCATGCCCGCCGCCCGAGCCCGCGCCCTGACCACTCCTACTCTTGTACTAATACAAACCCGCTCTATATGTATGCCTGTTAAAAATCATTATTTCCTGCGCTAATATTAACTTTTTAAGTTTGTGGCTAGAAAACTCGATGAATTCGCATGAACACACTGTGTCGCATAGCGAGGCAACTATCAAGCAATGAATGCAATACAATGAAGATTTAAAAATGTTAAGTAATTTATTAATGGCGTTACTAGTTTTTCTTTTTATTCAATCGTAATGAGTTTGTGTATATGTTCAATATAAAAACATCAATTTTAAATGTTACACGTTAAAAAATATTTTGGTAAACGAATGGCGAGAGATTTAAACGAATGTGCAATGATCATAGTCACGAGCCACCATTTTTAGTCGCGTCGTATTCCAGAGAAACATATCGGGAAACATAGCGTGTGAACATGTCGGCCCCGTTCATTTCCAAATTCCGGCGCTCATTAACCTAATTTACTAACCTAATGAATGGCTCAGATACTCCGCCATAACCCAGCTTATAGCGAAAAATCTATCCGACGAATAACTACGAACTAAAGTAATAAGGTATGAATGATGATCTCCAGATTTACGCTCAGGCTACTTTAGACAGGATGGTTGACGCGATTGCAGCAATAAACATTGATATCCAACACATCTGTCAATGGAGTAAAGCTCACGGCTTGAAGATTAATCCCTCGAAAACCCAGATCATTGTTGTTGGCAGCCCCAGGATGTCCTCAAAGCTAGATTGGACTAAACTTCCTCCTGTCTTTTGTGATGGTATCACCATCCCATACAACGACTCCGTTCGCAATCTAGGTCTACTTATAGACAAGTCCTTCACTTGGGGTCCTCAGCTTCGAGAATTAAGTCGAAGGCTGTTTGCTTCAGCAAGGTCCTTGCGAAGGTTAAGCAATTTTCTACCCGTTGCCACGAAAATTTCGCTTGCGCAAACACTCCTACTCCCCATCCTTGATTATGCCGATGTCAGCTATCTTGATCTCACCGAAGACCAACTTAATAAACTTGAGCGTCTCCAAAATTTTTGCATACGGTTCATTTTTGGTTTACGCAAATATGACCATGTTTCTGAGTTTCGTCTTAAGCTCAAGTGGTTACCCATACGGCTTCGTCGGAATACTCACACTCTTTCACTTTTATACAATATATTATTTAACCCTCTCACCCCCTCTTATCTCAAAGACCGTTTTATATTTCTTCATGATTCCCATGAAAGATCCCTGAGGTCGTCAGAGAACATGAAACTGAGAATGCCCGTACACACCACGACATTTATGGACAAATCATTCTCCGTACTAGCTGTTCGATTGTGGAACTCACTTCCAGATGTCGTGAGACGGGCTAGAACATTGTCATCTTTTAAGTCACTAGTCAAGGAACACTATCTCTCTCTCTGAATTTACACATTAATGTGCTTTTACTATTTCCATTAGCATTTATTATGTATATATTTATTATATTTTATGTCTATTTTGTATATGTATATATGTATGTATGTTGTACATATTTATATGAATGTATTACTTTTATTTTGTGTTTTTAATTTGTTAGTATAGTTTGTTTTTTTTTTTTTTCTTTCATTATACACCCTAGACTGCCCTTTCTCTCTCCTGTGTCTTATCTCCATCCAAAGGTTGCCTGGAAGAGATTGCCTAGTGCAATAAGGCCGCCGATTGTACTTATTTTTAATATTATTTTTAATTTCTGTTATTGTATTTGTTTTTTTCTGGTGTACAATAAAGTTTATAAATAAATAAATAAATAAATAAATAAATATGAAATATCTCACGTAACGATAGCACACGTTACCTTATGTCTGTTAAAATAATATTTCATTATCTCTATCCTTTTATATAACTTAGTCTTTTTGATATTATTTTCGACTACATTATTTGGACGTTAACGTATTTTGACATCTTAATGAATAAGATAATGAGAATAAAGTCATACTGAGAAGTAATACAAAGATCTGAAAGAATATTAAAATACGTATCTTTTTGCGACGTTATTCGATTTTTTGTTGAATAAATGTGTTCTGTTTGGACATTTACTTCTGATATCTTAGTTCATGCGATGTTTCACTTTATTTCTCAGGACAAGATCGGTTATGAAAGATATCTTATTGGAAAGCTTGTCTTATTAAAATGTGATATGTTTCACAAAAAGAGTCCGATAATACGACACGTCTGGGACTACTGGCAAATCGGATTTCCCTATCTCCCCATATTTGTATTCGAAGCCCGATCCATCTAATATTTCCTTCCAACTCCGCCGACGCTATCTGCGTTCTTTCCTGACATTGAATCTAATCAGAATAGATATTAAAACTTTCCTTACCAGTAACTCGTTTTTTCTATGATATTGCCTAAATTACAAGTAATAACTTTTGTGTAATGCGAAAGCAGTTTCAATATAATCTGTAATATAGCACAAGTTTATGTGAAAAGGAATACAAATTGAACGGATAAATATCCGGTTTATCTGCAAGCTTGGAGGCTGATACTTCAACAAATAAACAGTCAAAGAACACGATTTTGATTAAATGAAGCGTCCAAGAAGCTTAGA
Organism: Hyles vespertilio; assembly: GCA_009982885.2. NCBI lineage: Eukaryota > Metazoa > Arthropoda > Insecta > Lepidoptera > Sphingidae > Hyles > Hyles vespertilio. The sequence continues at coordinate 12,786 of WUWR02000226.1, forward strand.
AATGCTGGCAACAATTCGTTTTGCTCCGCAACCACTGTAGTTACTTAGCTTTGTGGACTTTCCTAGAGGAAACCGGAAAAAGAAAAATGCTACTTTCATTTCCTCATTTATGCAAAACAGCGGTACACGTCCCATTTATATATATATTGCGATAACATATTGCGTATATATTTTATACTTTGACTTTTTACACGTTTTAATTTTTACTATCTCCCATTTTGCTTTATAAATTAACACATAATATGGGTTCTCGTGTAATATATTTATAACTGCATATTAATATAATAAGTTTAGCTAAGATTTCGAGCGGGCATTTGGTATTAGATATACAGGTTAAAGGAACTAAAACTTAGTAAATAAGTTTGTTTTCTAACATGCAATAAAATCCGGAATATAGTAAGTAATTAGGGGGTTCTTGCACAATCGTAGATATTTGGCTGATAATGTCGAATCAGTACACATAAATGTGTTGACAACACGAAAAACTTGCTAAGTGCCTGCGTTGGCATGTATCCCGCCTTATCTAATTTATTTAACTGTTAGCGGAAACTCGTCGAAAACAAAATCCCCATATATTAGAATTAGCAAACTATTGCATAGTTTACCGAGTAACCTTTGGTAGAAATTAGTTAAGTTATTCAATGGTGTTTTTATTCCAAGTACAAACATTAATAGTAAGTAGAAAAAACCTTACAGAATAATTCCAGCAAACATCTTATTAATTCCGTTGGTTTGTCGATTGAACTTGAAGGTAAAATAAGTTCAATTCGCAAACGACGTCGTAACATGGGCTATTTAATCTTTTTTCACTTCACTCGGAAACGTCGATAATGTGTAATTTTGTACAACAAGAAACCACTGGCCACCCTCTTCGCTACAAAATTCCGCTACGGCACATTTTCTTTATCCGGTCTGCTTTCAACCTTACCCTCTCGTTTTTGTAATCTCCCTGCCCTTTGAAAACAAGTTCATATAAATCACCAGACTTTGTAAACCCGGATTAGTACTGATTTTAAAGTATTCTTTTTTGAGGTATATTTTTATAAGATCATTTCAATAAATAATTTACATAGATATTAGGCATGCGTCCACGAATAAATAGCATATGAATATTAGTCACAGCTCGGGACTCGCACCCATCATGCCTTTTTTCCAACTATCAAATTCAGCAGAGATTTATTGATATGACATACAAAGAAGCCAGACGAATATAAATAAGGGGCACGTAAAAGAAAAGACGAGAAACTATTTTAATCTAAACAAGAAAGAAATATCTCGAGCTATATGTTTTAGTAGCTAGAGTCGCGAAGAGCATAAAATATTTATCAGAGGAGTGCCGCTTGCGTGTTGGTCCCGGGGGAGCAGCACATCGACTACACTGCACTCCCTACTACTTAACACCTTTGAATAACAATTTGCTTCACGTCACTGACGAGACACGCGTCCTCTGCGAGACGCAGGCGGCCGCGTCGCACGCCACTCGAAAACAACTCATTTTAGACACACATGAGCAAACTTAGCTTATAATTACAAACGAATCGAAGTTATCATTATCGTCCAAATTAAAGTGTGCTCGGTTTAACGCAGGTACGCAAATAAAGGCAATTTCGACGGTGGTACGATTTTGTTTCAATTTAAAGGTTGAGAAGCGGAAAAACGGTGCAACGGAGCGGGTGAATGGCCGCTGCTCTTGCTTTGTACGCCACTGTTTGGTTGAGTGAATCTCCCATGTTTCACTTCGTTCAAACACGTCACAACTGTAAAATAAATTATTCACTTTATACGTATCTTCAATTGTCAAACTGTACACCCCATACAATTATAAAACTCACGTTTATACTAAAATTATTTCTATTTATTGTACAATGTATTTATTAATCACACAATTCCTACAGACCATTTTTATTTCCGAAAAAGTTATTAAATATTTAATTTCATGCCATATGGCAAGCCGGGAAAAACTAGATCTGGTTCTAAAATTTTTGAATCCGAATCTTTCAGTAGCAAAACTTGTGTGATTCGCAAATATTTGCCCATGCCTGTGTGCTGTATATGCAAAGATCCGTATCCTTTATTTATGCTCACGATAATAAGATAGTAGTATTATCGTAGAAATTATGTTGAAATAACTACATAAATGTTTGAGCGAGAATTAATTTTTTGGATGAATTACAAACAACTTTTTTAGTAATTAATAATTATGTTTTGCGGTGATTTTGTTTAGACTACGCGTTGCAACAGTGTTTATGTAATACCTTATTGCCGCGCGTAATATCCGTCATAAGCAGAAGCACTGAGTCCTTAGAATCAAATCATCAAATTGTTTTATTATTAATTATTCGTTCATACGTCATCGTGAATTTATTTAAAACTATGCTCTTATCAATAAACATTACAACCGGAAAAGACCACGCGAGTCACTTTTTCTGAGTGGAACACCCACACACTTAAGAAATCATAGGGGAATTGACGGCATTTGAGATATAAGAGGGAACACGGGGACAGAGGGACGATTGTTGAGCATTCATTAATCTCGCTGACTACGAGACCTGTTACTTCTGCTCTCTGTATCATTAGTATCACTATACTTAGACCACCAAAATCGGGATGTAGACGAAAAGATGATAAAAGTAGAAACTTAATGTTTTTTTTTGTCATATTGTAGCACGATGGAGTAGTTATCATGAGCTTCAACTTCCAGGACAGCCAATCTACTTTATGCGCAATTTTCAGTTTAAAAAACCGCATAGAACTTGCTCACCAGAATTTGATTCCGGTATGGGGAAGTCATGGTCATATAACATTGAGACTGCCTTATGATTGGCCAAATGTGGGAGCCGCAAGAACTATAACTGCATTTTAGCTCCGTATTGACACAGGTATGAAAATAAGTTTATTTTTCTTATAGACGTGTTATGATTAATTGAGATAGAATCACACTCAATAAAAAGTTTAGAACTTCCAAACCAACGTTCGTATCCATATAAGACCAAGTTTTAATTTGAAGCCCCCACATTCACCATATACATATATAATATTGGTTGAACAAAAGCCACTCATTTCCTGGGAGGAAGCAATCTGTGTTAGAATATCGCAAATAACTTCAGCGTCCGCAGGGACAACAAACTAAGCAGAATGAATGAAACAATGAAATTATACAAATAATTTGTTCTGAAACTGAATGATATTCAATTTCAAACATTATAATTAATAGAGATAAAATTGCATCAGATAGAATGCTTTCTACCAGGAGCACGTACAAAGCATGGCCTTGTTCAAATATCGAACGCATAGAAAGTGAGGGTACACACAGCCGAACAGCCAAATAGAACAAAACGATGTGTGTTATCGTCACTACAGATTGCAATTGTTTTACACATGAGCTCACGAGCGATTCCGTAAATTTATGTATGGTGCTAAGGGCGGGTGGTGGCCGGTGGCGGCGTGTCCGCGAATGAATGGCCATTGAAAAGTCATCAGTTATGTAGGGCGTATAGTCGTGCGCCATGTGGCCGCCGAGCCCGGATCTCTACGTAATTTTTCCGCAGCAATTTTCCACAACATCCCATGCACCCATCAGCATTGTTTTGCCCTCGGTGTTTGTTTAAAATACGCAAAATATAATTATTTATGTAATAGATTGCGGTTACGTTAGTTTCCTTGATAATATGTTTCAGGAATCAACAATCTTACCGAAATTAGATTTTGTAATTACATTTTGAAGATGCCATATCTTATGTATAACCTCATAGATAAAACATCGCCGTGAGAAATTCTACAAGAAATATTTTGCTCTACAATAGTAACTATGATTCGGTAATGATAAAACACACAAAAAGGCAAAACTTCAGTAGCTAAAAGGTGGCAATAAAAATAGATAAAAGCTGCAACTTTCCACAGTGGACTAAAATTCATGCAAATTGAATGAAGTGTATTGATGGCACTTTGAAAATATTTTCCGCTGCCGAGTGAAAATACTTCACATTCACACAGCATTATTTATTGCACCTTTATACAGATTAAATAAAATATTCATTATTAGCGCTGTTATAAAGCGGACACCATTTGCATTTCCTATCTGTCGATATTCGAATATTTCCTGAAATTCAATTTGTATTAATTATAATAAAATTGATTTTATTACTTTTCATTCAACTGTTTTATATTATTAGTTAAGTAAAGTGAAAAAGGGAAAAAGTTTCTTCTAAATTTGTAAACCGATATACAATTTCAGATGCAATGTTTTATTTTAAGAGAAATTGGCTTCCGTATGGTTTGAAATATGTTCATTGTCGGTGTAATATTTACATGAGCAACAGCTTGCCACTATGAACATACTCGCAAAATATTTAAAACTGAAGTAGTGTTTTGAATTGAAGTGACGACTTATTAGTTTGTGCGTAGTATTTCTTTATTCAGACATCTTAGAAAAAAATATGTTATATAATATCAAAAGTTGAATATTTATTAACCGTTTTCCTTGTACCTTCTACGCAAAAGGCAGTTTAGTACATCGAAATTAATCAAATACACTCATAAAACACAAACACGAGATAAAAAAACGAACATACCAAACAAATAGTCAATTACCTATTCAATAACAAAATGGCAAAGAATGATACAACAACAAAATCATACACGCGCTTGTCAATAAACACAATAATGCCGCCACGAGGGCCAACTCGCGCTGGATATTGTCATATAATTAATGTTAATAAATTATTCTCTAGTTACAGGAGACAAATTAGACGCAGGCTGCTCGACTAACGACTAACTATTTGGATTAAATGGAGGGTTGATGTTTATGATTTACGGAGGCTTGTGTAATTGTGGCGCCTGCTAGACGCGGTCTGCGCCCACACTGACGTTACGTCCCAGGTGAGCGACGCGAGCGATAGCATATCTATGCGACAGTTACAATCCATTAAAATTATACATTGCAGTAAAAACTAGCACTGTGCGCGTGGTGTTATGCTGGATATTTATGACAGTTATTCGTAACGGCCAAACTAAAATAATAATGGTAATTTTAGAACATTTTCTTCAGATCTAAATAAGGTTGGAAAATACTTCAGTTATTAGCGACCTCATTGTACAAGGTATATCCCAACTATTATACGACCGAAAACGAAACGAGGCGGTCTTCTAGTGGCTTCAAACACAATGCATCTAAAAGTTAAACAAAAAAGCGACGACTATTTTTGTAATTTTTAACTATTATCATGTATTTTTAAAGATGCAAGGGTTTTTTGTCGCATTTTATAACGTATTTTTTGTTGCATAGTTTATGTAGTCACTAAAACTACCAACTGACTTTCATCTTAGTCGCAATCTGAATATACCTTTTTCTTTTGATTTAAAGGACAGTGGGTTTGATAATTGACTAGATAAAGGCCACAGCATAACAACGCTTCAGCCAACTTTAGTAGGTGATCACAGATTATCTATGTTTTAGCGAGCACCTGTGTAAAATGTGCGATGAATAACCAACTATGTACAGCCGTCTGCACTAGGCACACACATATTACCTCCTCACAGGGCGGGGAAGTAGCAATAATTATTTTTCCCAGCGACATCAAAGATAAAATCCGTATCATTCCAAATGCAAAATTCTTTTTTATTTCTTGTAAGACACTGCGGTGGTACAAAATCTGCATAACCGTGCTTGGATATTCTCACAATTTTAATGCATATAAATCCTTCACTTCGCCACGTTTATAGCAGCACGCGTGTCAGACAAGCGACAAGAAGCGCGACGCGACGCCTCCGCGGCACGCGCCACGCGCCACTCCGTCGACACCCGCCAAATTAACACTGTAATTATAACACTTCCCTTTCTATTAATTTTTACTTAATTATTATTCTACGTTACCAAATATTGTTAATTAATTATTATTATATTCTGTCATCGAGGTTCTTTTGTTGTGTGTTTAGTGTGATGCATACAGGCTACAGCGCTGTTACAGGGCGATAAAACAATTACGATGTACGTAGTCAATGTGACGCTCTCGGCTTGTTTACTATTCATTAAAGCATCTCGCCAGAAGACAAACAATCCTGTTATGTTATTAGATTCACTGCATAGTCAAAGCTAATCATATACAAGCGTGTGTACAATGCGTGTGGATACTTACTTCATGGTATCATAATTAAATGTAGGCAAGTTAATTAGCATCTGAATGTAATTAATAAAGTATTTTTATTTTTTCAATGAACTTACTTGAAATAAACCGAAGGTAGATCTGTATTTAGATATAGCAGTAGCTGCGTACGTATGTATCGTAGAAACTAGGAGACACAGCTTGTTTGTCCTCGCAGACTAATTAAAAAGTTTGTTTGGAGAACTTTCGAGTAGAAGTAGCGACGAAGTGAAGTCGGTACTGATTTGATACAGAAATAAACTAGATACTGATTTGTACGAATAAATCCGAAGGAAAAAATAGAATGGAATAAGTTAATAACGAGGTTGGCGTAGTCGTGTAGGCGTGGGAGTCGTCACCGCTGTATGAATATGTATGGCCGTAGAAACGATCCTACAGATAATGAAATCTGCACACGGGAACGGATCCGATTAGGCTCTGCTGCAATTAGCGAAGATAAAAAACCCAGCATTTGTAAGCGAGAATATGAACGTTTAACACATGTTTGAATATTTAATTCAACAACGGAGCGTATAATTGAATTCTTTCCATAATTAACTTTTTTTATTTCAAATTGAATAATAAGCCAAACAATTATTATGCATACAAAATGTTTAAAACCGAAAAAGCTCTTAGAAGCCTTATATACAATTGAAAAGAAACAACAATAAATAGAAAAACAGATTAACTAAATGCACTTTGTTAAATGAGTAATATCGAGTGTTGGAGTATTGTTCCTGTGGGTCGACCAGGTGATTAGATCGCGCGGAGACAACGCGCGAGTGAATGCTGTGTCGCGGATCGTTCGCGGCCTCTGGTAAGGTGCTAAGCCCATTGGTACTCCCTAATAAATTGCGATTTAACTTGTCTCCCGGATAACGCCAAGTTTTCCGCGTTTGTTCCGAGCCCGACACTTTTTTCCGCCTCTTCATTTCCTATCTCTTACTTTTGTATTTTTCGCTCTTTTCTCGGCGAGATAAACAGGCGAGAAACGGTGAAAGGGGCTTTACAAATTCAAATTGAACTTATCACACAACTTTTTACATTTGTTTCTGGTCTCGAGTTCGAGGGAAAAGAACGAAGAGGCATTTAATAGTACAATCTCGGGAAAGATTGATGATTTTGTATCACACCTCGCTTCGGGCGGCTCGTAACGAGTCGGATGGCTCTCGACGTGGGTCGCGCTTGTTCTTATCTACAATGGGATGCCGCTTTATCTCAAATTACATATTTTACTAGAGACGTTTCAGGAATCACACGCACTTTTGAGTGTAGTACTTGACTAGATGCAAATGAAATGAGCGCTACATAAAAAGGCTTCCACATGTAAGCTATTTTAAAGTTATCCCGATAAAACGGGCTTCAATTAATATTGTATCACAGCATTCGCAACCACTCTTAAATTTAAAAATATATGCCTAAAAAATGTTTTTTTTTTCAACGTACATTGCCGCGTTGCAAATAGTGTTATTAAAATAGATTACTTCCTCATTAAGTCGGTTGATGAAGGGGATATCCCAGCTCATCCGACTTGTTTTTCCGTAATTCCCTTCCATGCACCCGTCTGCAGCGGCGAGAGAATTCCACTCGCTCGTAGTAAACAAGCCCCGTTTAATAAGGTGGCACTAAAGTAAACACAATTTAGTTAATCAAGCGGGCAAAGAAGTTTCGCCACGTGCTGTAAATAGCGCTCACTTAATTTGAGGGCCATGTGTAGGCACATAACCGCAGCACATTTATCCCATTATGCACGGCACGACAGGCAACCGCGGTGATGCCAGTCACGTCGGTTGAAACGAATCGCATGTGACATTATTTGTAAAGATCGTGCTCTATCTTCGTCGGCGACATGGCCGAAACGTGGAGGGATTACTCACAAAGAAGTACGATTTCAACGGTACGATAAAGAAGCGAGAAGTTACACACAGGCTATATTCCCGCTGGGATTAACGCACGGTTAGAGACGTTTCTTTTATCGAGCGCTCCACTCCAGATTGGCCATAACCCATACTCATTTGGTTTCGATGCTATTTTTCGTTCCTTCTTTTTAAGAACGTAAGAGCAGCTCTTTAGAAAGGATTGAATCATTGTAATGATCAAGACGTCTTCGTATTTGTAATATATCTAATACCAACTCTACGACATACCTGAGTACGTAACCGCTAACAATGTTATTATTGCATATCCCATACACAGATACATATGTACATAGCGAACACTCCGAGTAATAATCACATCGTTTGAATATTCAAACATGTGCTGCTGTATCAATAAAGTGAAATTATACTTGAATAGAACTATTAAATTAACTAATGAGTTCAAGGTACCGGAATTTCAATATAGTTTGGTTAGCTACTATCATACAACAGTAAATAAGTACAAATATTATTGCTATATAAATAAGTTCGCTTCTTAAATCAAGTTTTGTTCTTTTATGTCTGTTTTATATTCCAATAGAATATGAGTGACAGTCAACTTGTATGAAAACAAGTTAACACCTACATTAATAGATTTGCAAACAAAGCTATAATTATTTTATTGCAATAAGTTTATATCAGATCTGGTTACTACCAAATAACGCTTATTAACCCTTTACAACCTCAGTAAACTGCCCTTAGGGAAAAAAACAAGAACATCAGCACAAATATATGATGTGAGAAAACATCCAAACTTATCTGTTTTTTATATCGGCACGATAAAGACACCAACCACACGATGGTCAATGCAGCGCATTCTGAATTAAATATGTGTCAACTGGACTGGTTATCTCTGAAGGTCAACCATTACGCCAACATTCAGATATACACAGGCTCAGCCCGAAAAGCGACAATTGGGTATGTCGCTAAGACGGATTTTAGCCGCTATAAGACTAATACATTTATTAATTAATTTATTATTATTTATTTAATTCTTTTTTGCACTGTACAGAGAAACAACAAAGAAATCACACGATAATAATAATACAAGTGGCAGCCTTATCACACTAGGTAATTTCTTACAGGTAACCAAGGGATGGATATTTAAATAGGAGAAAGAAAGAGCACTCAAGGGCATAAATAAAATAATGATAATCTACAATGAATAATATAGGTACTACATTATTTAAATCCATTTTATTAGTGGTAGGCCTCTCGTGTATGATTTCTTCCGCTAAACAAATGTGTATATTCACTATTGTGGTCTGCTTTGAAAGACACTGTAGCCAGGGTAACTATTTACCCAGTAGTTACTTGTTGAGACTTAAAATCTCATGTCGCAGGATGGCGTGCGCAGTTATGCAGAGAGCAGAATATTGCTTTGTAATTTATGATATTGTTTTGTTTTGCTACTGTCCATGTGCGGTCATATCGCTAACCAAAAAGCAAATGCCATGCTCGTCTCGTCATTCAATATAATAAAATAGGTACAGCTGTGGAAAGGTTGGAAACCACACGTGTTCCCTCCATCTTATAATCCTGGGTCCATCCGCCGTAGCGTGAACAGGCATCGTGGGGCGGCTTGATTGTATCGAATGACATGAGACCGCGCTCTGATGTCATTCCATACTCTATCTGACGGCATTTGCACTTACTACCAGGTGCAATGGAGTCACACTGCAGCGGCAGAATTTAAAAAATACCATGGTCGCTATCCAGAAGCATTCAACCACCACACTAAAACTTTATTATCGTACTGGGTATGCATGCCACCTGAAATGATCTAACCATTGTATTAATAACATTTTAACGTACGTATTCATAGTGCGGAATGCGAGCTCTCAACCACAACTACATAGTGAATCAACGGAAGATGCAATAATGCATTAAACCACGCACATGAATGTTCATAGTACGTCCAAATTCCGCGTCCAAATTGCACGTAAATGTTTTTGTTTGGAACCATAAATGGTGGTCGTGTTTAATTATTTTAAATATGTGTGTTGTAATAAAATAAATAAATACACCTAACAGTCATACATAGTCCTAACTCTCCACCAAGACCGAGTCTTGTGTCGTGGATATAAGAAACTACGAGAGACTTTTCGGTCTCACAAATACCCAGACCCAAAACAAATACCTGTGGATCATACAAATATTTGATATTTTTACTAACAGAGGTTAAATTATCTGATACGTCGACAAACACGATTTTTTTCGAACAAATTGAACTGCACCGGCCAGCCAGTAATGCCATCACGTAGGAGTCAATTAAATCTTTTGGCGGTGACGTAAAAAGGAAATAAAACGGTATAAGATGTACATTAGTAGAAGGTATGTGAGTCAGCACAATATTAGCCGAGAGGCAGCGAAGCGGGCCTGCTTGGTATTCTCCGCGCGAGCCGCTGTCCGCCCGGTGAATGTCTCGCGCCTCCAGCACGGCATTAGTTGCGTTCTACTGTCTACTAGACTTCGCCGGGAAACGTTGCCAAACACACTCCGAAACAAAACAGAACTATGCTTTCTCAACTTTATTATTCACTTTGCTAATTGCCTTGAGTACAATATTTTTATTTTCATTATGAGAGCACGAAACAGCTTAAATAACTCTGCGACACGTACGAGTAGGCGCACGTCCCACATTAATTTTATTCGCGGAATCGTATGAAATCAATTGTACACGAATTCTCAATCAAAACATTTTATTAAACTATCGAACGCTCGGAAATAATAGACAAAACATTTAAAACCACTAATCGACTGTTTGTTTATTGAAATGGGCAATGCACATTGAAAATTGATCGAAAAAACGTAGTTAGACATTATTAACGCATTGCTATATTTATTTAAGTGCGCGGTGCGGTGAGGTTGCAATTATAGCAAAATATCCATTCATTTTTCCGGCGGCTCGCGGCGTGCCCAACCATGCGTGATTCTGTTTTTGTGCGTTTGTTCAGTGTCTGTGAGCTCAGTGGTTATTTGAACGTTTCCAAAGCTATTTGTCCTGAAATAAAACAGTTGTCTGATATTTGATCAGCAACCCGCAATAAAGAAATATAGCTGCGAGTGCGCTATGTTCAATCATGACTCCGCACTATGCACTACGGTCGCCAGTCGCCATTGTGACAACGCTTGCTCTGATTTTGTGTTACGATAAAGTCCTTGTTTGACGACGATAATTGTGTTTCCTAGAAATATGGGGAAATAAAGTACAAGCTCGCGGAAGCGAGTGCGATAAATAGATTGCACCGTTCGATAAATTCAATAGAATATATCCCTAAGTCCCAAATTAAATCACGGAACATTTTTGCACCTGGCGAGACCCTCGCGAGCCGTGTTTGCCTAGTACGTGGACTGACGATGCGTTTTCATAACTCCCCGGGAATCTGTGTTTACCTATCGTGTTAAATATTTTCACCCGCACTGTTGGAGAAATTAAAATGATTAAGTTGATATAAATTTAATATTATTTGTATACTAGTGGCCCGGCCCAGCTTCGTCTGTGTGTAAATATGTTTTCTTCATGGGTGGTGGTATATTTTCAATTAAGTATTTGTGACAAAAATATTTTCTAGTGGAGGGTAGTTATTGTAGCTATCTTATGTCATCTTTCCAGGCTAATTGTTTAGTTTTTTGTAAGTCTTTGCAAGAGCTTAGTGCGTGCTCTGCTGCTGCGCTAGTTATTGAATAATTTTGATCGTTTTGTCAAGAATATTGTGCAAATAATGTTGAGTGCTAGAGTAACCACTGTTTTGTCAGTGTTCAGCCAGCATCAGAAGCGAGATTCTGGTGAGTGATATGAGATATAAAATAATACCCATAATTGAATAGTTTTGCTGTTATTTTGGAGTTTTAATTATTGATATAATTGCTATGAAAAATCTTGATGTAAAATATGAAAAATAAAAGCATTTTATTAAATCTCATTCTTTCGTAGACTAAATCCTGTTTATGAATTCCCGTAGGTTTGTCTTTTTAGGTGCTTTTTTCAAATTCTATATTTGTCTTATTCTCTCATAGGCTAATTATCTAAAGATTCCCTTCTGCTTTGTGTAAATTGCGCCTGCACACACTTTTTACTATCATATTTCGTTTTTACTTCATCCGCTGCACTATACGCCATTTCAAATAAGAAATTTATAAAGCATTGTAACCATCTCATATAAGTATAATAATTTATTACTGATGACAATATTATCTATGTAGTAAGTAGTAGCCAGTTCATAAGGAATTATCATTCAGTAATACATACATTGCACCTAAACTATAAACAAAACGTCACGTTTTTAGTTAAGATTCATTCATGAATTTTATACATGTATGGATGCTGAATTTTTCATATAAAATAATCTAATTTAGATTTTCACAAGCAAAGTTACTCTTTATTATATCAGCTACCTGACAAAAAAAAACCCGTCAAAACCGGATCAGCCATTTCAGAGATTAGCCGGAACAAACAGACAGACAGACAGATAGACAAAAAAAAAATAAGGTCCTTTCGTTATAGGTATCGTGTATACCGGGTATCTCAAGACTGCTACCGAAAACGAAGCCGGGTGGTAGTTTTAGTGGCTACAAACACAATGCAATTAAAATTTCGCTTAGAAACGCGACAATTATTTTTTATGATTTTTTAAATATCGTCATTTTTGGGTGGTAAATCCATAGATTTTGCTAAAATAATAATTTAAACTCTCTTATATCTTAGAGTATTTATAAATTAAAGGGTATACACTATTATTTTAGGAAAAAAATGTATTTACCACCAAAATATGGCAATAGGAAAAAAATTACAAAAAAAAAATTGTCGTTTTTTTTTGCAACTTTTTCTGTTGCATTGTGTTTGAAGTCGCTTAAACTACCACCCGGCTTCGTTTTCGGTAGCAGTCTTGATATACCCTGTATAACGATATGTAGTTGGTCATTTTTTTTAATTTCACTTTGTAAACAGACACTTCAATTTTACAATTTTATCGCGGCGAAAAAATCCGTAAATAATAGTTTTATTTCAATGTGTAACATTCGCGTAAATCTAAGAAACCATTACTTCAACTTTATTTATATATATAGAAGATACAATAATCACGCTGTATTTTTTGACCGCACATAAACTTATAGATTCGTAATAGATTAAAGCAGTATTAAAATGTGCAGCATAATCTCGTTTCGAACATGGCGAGTCGTCTCGGACGGTGTAAGGGTTTGCGTCGGACGTATACGAGTTCAGTCGAACTTTAGCAATATAATTGCATTGGAATAATTTATCTTGGCGGGATCGTCCGCCATTTAATTTATTATAATCAATTGGAATTATCATTGATGTAAAGTGTACCCTCAGTAATGATGATATCTATGAACGAATATAAAGATCGTGCCACACAAAATATAAAAAAATATGTATACTTTTTATCTATAAGTTCAGTATTGACAATCAATGATATGACATGATTAAAAAATGTATAAGATTGTTATCTTTTTTTTTGCACAAAAATACGATCGAGACAAAATAAACAGTTTAGAAATGCTCACACTGCCAAGTGGTTTTATTCGGCGCTTGTAAATAAAAATGTGGTGCAAGTCACGGTGAAGTTGAGTGTTAGGGATTTAGTGCGGCCATTCGTTGGAAGGGACCACTATCTCTATCTGTCCATCGAAAGTGTGAAGAAAGCTACGGCTTTACTGGGACAAATTCGGTTTGATTCAGTCACGTACCGCCGAGATGGGCCTCTTAGCAGATTTTCCAAGCGTATGTTTAGATTTAGCTGAAATGTTTATTGAAAGGGATTGAAAGCCAGTTATCGCCACACGCTTAAATAATACGACTCTATTATATTTATACTATGTTTATTTTTGTTATTTGTGTAGATTTTTTGCTCAAACTAAAATTGGCTTCATATGAAACGATGGATGCATGTGTGCGAATGTAGAGGCAAACAAGATTACTAGTTGTACGTTATTTGAGGCGTAATTGCAACGCGCAGCTGACGCGGCCGCTACCGTGTCGACACGTGCTACGTGGTGAGGCGACGCCGCTACGAGCTACGCTCGTGCTACGTCTATAAGCTGTAGCTGTATCACTTCCAATATAGCTACGGTTATGTTAGTTTGGTTTTACACACTTTACACTACAATGAAAGTATTTATGTGTATGTTGTTCTGAAACGTAAATATTTATCAGATAATTGATTGTGAATTAAGTTAATAATAATTTGATCTATTTAAATTTAAATACGATACTAAAGATTCTGTATTTAATGCAACCATTTATAAAACATTAACATATAAGAAAAAAAACGAGCATACAATTCTTATTTCACAATATATGAAAAAAAATCCATTAAAAACATAACACAAACCATTAATTTATAAACTACTCAACCTGGCCATGTCATTATTACCCGCACTTCGTGGAAAACTTCAGTTTACACAAATATCGCCGCGGAACGAAATGAACAATTCCCGCCGACACAATTGCATCGCCACTCGAAAAAACATCCACATAACTTTACGTATATACATTACAGACATATCAACTAATGCATTTGCCAACACAGCTAAGATAAACCTCTTTGGAGGAAGCGGCGAGTGTCACCTAATTCGTTAAGCCATTAACAGTTAGCAGCAGCGATTTTGTGAGCATTCAACGGTTCCATTGTGCGCAGCGCGACACTCCACACTCCGCGCGGAGGTCGCCGGCGCGCATTACACACCAAACTTCAGCAAACATTCGTTATGTGCCTACTTGTGTTGCGAGAAATTGCTCTCACACTAAGTAAACTAAACAAAAACTTTTGTTTCAATCTCATTTATATTTTAAAAGCCGACCAAATGGAGTACAAATGCAATTTGCTTTATTTATTTCTCTCTCGAGTTCCCCAAAAAGTATACAAACATATATAAACTCACGCCGTTTTCCCAGAAGGGGTAGCCAGAGGTACTACGAGGTCATCCATATTTTGCATTTTATGTTCTATCCCACGATATAATAGGGGCGACCTATCGTCATACTGGGCATACATTTCTGACTCGGGGCTGATAATGAGTAGAAAAATACAATATAAATTTTCCTGACCCTGAATTTGAAACCCGAGACCTCAGCTTTGTAATCGTACCGTAGTAAAACTATGCCGAGGCAGTCTAACTATAACAAATGTACAGTATAAATATAAGTAATCGAAAGCAACTATTAGCTAATAGTGTCAAAGATCACATATACAATTTCAAACGGGGATTATCCGCACGTGAATGTCAAGCATGAAGTTTAGAGACCCATTAAACTAAACTTCAACGCAAATACGGCTTGACGGCGTCAACATTTATCCCCGCGCGTAATCGGAACCCGCGACTTACATCACTACATATTTCTACTGCAGTTCCTTATAACAAAAACAGAAATGATAAATAAAATTTGGATATAGATATCAAATCTTTTGTGTCCGAAAAATAAATTTCTGTATGCTCAATTAAAATATTTAATCACCAGGTTGTAAAGACTTGATTGCAACGATAAAAGTGAGGTACAACTGTAAGTACGACGATACAAGCCAGTGGCGAGAACAAAAAAGTATATTACGAAATAGTCACGACTCTTTAGTATTCAGTGGGACTAGGAAACCATACGCCGCGAGAGGTATTAAATTTCGTGAAACATATGAAACTTTTCGTCGTACAAACGCAGATAATTAAGAAGCGTGAAATCGTTTTGAATATTTTATGAACATTTCATATGTATGAGAACGTGGCTACTAGAGGAAAATTATATGAATTAGCACTTTTAATGAATACGTTTGCGCTGTCGCGCTTTTATTTCACTAATTAACACAGAACGATTTTTAATTTTTTTTATGTTTAATGAAATATTTAAAACGTTTTTAATAGTTTAATTCAATGGTAAATTAAAAACGCTATTTTCAGTAATAATGTATCAAATTTAACAGTGGAAATCATTATTTATATACAGCGGTTGAGACTTGATGAGCAGTTGGTACACCAAACAATTATTAAATTATATTAAATGGTATCCACTTATAGTTATCCACTGTATAGTTTTACCACAAACTTATGTAGGATACATAATAAGTTTGTACGAAAACATTTATTTATGAATTGATGTGTCAACTAATTTCACAATTTGATGGGTAAATTAATTGACTACAGCAATCACGATGAAGTTAAATATAATGATTGCACACCTTATTTAATCAGAATCGCTTACCTAAATTCAAACCGAGGGCCTTACATTATACTAATGAAGAATAGTGTGTAGGAGAATTTGTATATATCTACATACAATGTATACTCAATAATCCTAAAGTAGAGAAATGTGTAGGTACTATAATAATTTTCTCTGGTCAATAGAAGGAACTTGCAATCTCTATGAGCACGTATTTTGTAGAGAACAGTTTCCGCACATTCAGCTACTTATATAAATTGTCGTCGCGTTAAATTTGTACAAATTATTTAACTTTGAAATTTGTAGTAACTTTGATAACGAAATCTTTATTGTGTGTACATCTCTCTCTTCCTCTTTCTCTCTCTGCAGTCGGTCCCTCATGAGTAAGTATCGTGCTCATCGTTGGATCTACCGCATTTCTGTATCAGCCCATATGCGTCCCACTGCAGGGCATGGGCCTACTCTACAATCGAGAGTACGATTGAGAGTGGTTAGGCCATATAGTCCACCACGCTGGCCTAGTGCGGGTTCGCGGACTTACATACCATAGGAATTCTTATAAATCGCTATGATAGGTAGGTTTCCTCACGATGTTTCCTTCACCGTTTTAGTGCGTGGTGATTGACTATCAATACACACATGACTCCGAAAAGTCAGAGTTGTGCCCTGGGATTCGAACCCGCGGACCACCTTGTACCGTATTTAGAGCGGATTATTTGTCTTCACCGGTTTCTGTTTATCGTTTCTTCCACTAGTTTGTTGAACCTTGTGTTAGATGACTCCTCAGTATGGTCTGTCCATCGGGTTGGCATTCGGCCTCGAAACCTTTGCCTTTGGTGTTGCCAACAATGGTAATTCTTTCCAGATTCTCGTCACCTTTCTGTAATACGTGTCAAAGGATGCAAGGATGCGTATGTACATCAACCAGTTCATATTATAACGTATCCAAAAAAAAAAACATTTCAGTTCTAATACCCGCAACACAAATAAATGTAAAGGCTAGAAAAATATGTTTTATTAATGGGTGCAGTTATTTATTGCTGTCTTTTTTTCTATATTTAGTGTGCGGTGACCTGTTAAAGACCATACGCGAGTGCCTACATATGAACGGTATTATTGTTAGTCAATCACCACGCACTAAACATCGTGAGGAAACCTGCATACGATTCCGATTTGTATAAACTATGATATGTAAAGCACGCGAACCCGAACTAGGTCAGCATAATAGAATTTACCGTAGTAATCCATATGGCCTTACCCTCACAATAGTATTTTCGGTTATAGAGGAGGCGCTTGCCCTTTAGTGGGACGGATATGGGCTAAAACAGATACAGATTCTATACTACAGAACACGAACCTCTTAGGATTTATAGGTATAATGATTTATTGTTCGCATTGGAATTGTATAAATAAATAATAAAAAAATAATTTAACTCGGATTTAAGTTTGTAATTTCCAACACATGTAGAATATTATATCTGTATCTGTATCAGCCCATATACGTCCCACTGCAGGGCACGGGCCTCTTCTACAATCGACAGTACGATTTAGATCGGTTAGGCCATATAGTCCACCACACTGGCCTAGTGCGGGTTGGCGGACTTACATACCATAGATTTTTTTATAAATCGCTATGGTATGTAGGTTTCCTCACGATGTTTTCCTTCATGACAGCCTCCGTGGCGCAGTTGGTTAGACGCCGCATATGAAACGAGTGGCCGCGGTTCGATCCCCGTACCGAGAGAAATGTTTGTGCGGCCCTCAAATATTTCTTCCGGGTCTGGGTGTTTGTGAGACCGAAAAGTCTCTCGTAGTTCCTGATACCCACGACACAAGACTCGATCTTAGTATGGGGTCAGGTCTATGTATGTGACTGTTGGGTGTTACTTATTACTTATTTATTTTAACCGTTTTAGTGCGTGGTGATTGACTATCAATACACACATGGCCCCAAAAAGTCAGTGGTGTGCCCTGAGATTTGAATCCGCGACCACCGTGAAAATGTTGGTAGTCGCGTCTCGTTTACGCACGCTTAGAATATTATATAGTTCATATATTCGTCAACCCACGCCAGCTTAGCATTAGCGTGGGCAGAGAACTATATTGCGTTAAAAGGTACGTTCTTAACGATATCTTATTTTTCTTTTACCGTCATTAATGCTACCTAACTTTTCTCTCGATAAAAGACTTTATTTCGTCATTATTCGTTGAATATTTTATTGTTAAATAGCAATGACCTCACCAGCTTTTATTCTGATTTGGTTATTCAATATCAGTTTATAGAAATTGATTCGTAGAGAAAAAATGCTTATTTGAAGCTATTGAATTCACATATTATGTAGCTATGATAATACTTTCGTAGTCTAAACAAACTTTATAATGCTCTGATATTATTAGAAAAAAGCATCGCTACCTTCGCTTCGAAGGCTTGGTAGTATGGGATCTTATATCACCTAAGCTTAACAACGAATAAATTGTTAACAAAAATCAAAAGTAGGCCACAACAAAACAACCACGCAACACAAAGACCAATTTGATCAATTTAAATGAAATATATTAATTTAACGAATTTCACAATACGTAGCCACTAATTTTTAATCAAAGAGAAAGCTAAAACAAAAGGATTAAAATGAGTGCACAATAGAGTAATATCTGGCACGAGAGGCTAGCAATACTTGTTTATTCTAAATATTCTTTGCGCGGTCGAGCATCATAATCCCCAAATGCGGGCGGAATTCCGGCTGCGTCATTCGTTCGACTGACGAACGCAACAAAACCATGATGGCAACATTGCCAACACGGGCCCTGCCACATTGCGCGTGTAATTGCCGCGAACGCGCGACAAGCCAGCCATTAATCTCGCTAACACTCGATAAAGCGCAAAGTCATGCTACAATGTAATAGTTACCCTAGCTTTATTGTACATTAAAAATTGAATGTTACATTAACATATTTTGGGATTATATCGTGCTTGCAGAATTTATGGTGAAACGTTTAATGAATAATATTCATTAAGTATTTAATTTGTTTCAAACTACGAGTACATTGGAATGACTTTAAAACATACTTTTGTACGACCATGACGGTGGTAATCTATTATTTACTATATTACCGAGTTTGAGAATCAGTAACACTACGATAAAAAAATATGCACTAAATCTGATTAAAGTACGAGTAATATCTAAGTTGAGCGTTAAATGAAAGTTGGATAGCACAAGGTTCCTATTCTCAAAGATATTTCAAATGTAATGAATACTTCCACTAAGATTTCTCGCATTATGTAAATTGAAAAGCTCAATGAGCTCTGGTAGGTTATTGCGCCGTTGTTTCTGGTATGCGAATTCTCTACATCACATTTCAGTGTCCTTCTAAATATGGCAGTGTGTTGAGTACTAATATCTCAGTGTTGGTCATTTCTAGTTCCGAGAAAACACCCAGGATGGTGGTTACGACTATTTTATTATCAACTCAATTTTCCAAAAAAACACCCATTATGTATCTATACATAACTATTTTTCAAGAAAATATGGGTAATCTTTACTAACCGAAATATATTTTTAAAATAAATCGACAATAGCGTAGTTTTCGCTAAAAAGTAAAGTCCATTCGGAATTCGCAAGAAGGTTTGCGTCTCTCGAGAACAATTACTGTAAGAAACTTCCCCCTCGTCGAGACATTTCAAGACCCATACCTTTAACCTCCAAAATGTAATTTAAAATACAAATGACATTGGTTGTAGCCTTACATCTTTGTTATAGTTTATTATAAATTTAACATATTTCCTCTGTAAATATATACCGTTATCTTAACCCACAAACGGTAATATTTGGCGTATGATTATACAACGTCCCACCTGCCTGCCTCGTACGATAAGTCCCGCTGTTTTAGGTAAACCGATTTTACCTATTTGAAAATTCGACTCAGCACCCCACTGAATGCAACTGATATCTACAATACTGCAAATGAGGCTATTATGGTATAAACCAAATCCAGAGTTCTATGTTTATTCACCTATTTAATTATATTTACGTATATATTAAAAACTGATCTCACGAGTAATACTGAATTTCTATAATCGTTTTACTTATTTATTTAACTTACATTGTAATAACATTAACGACTAGCTTGATAGCCATCTATATATATTTAATTATGTTTTTTTTTTGTATTCATGTGTATAAATTGTATTATTTATTTGAGCATTTGATTTTCTCTTTATTTTACCCTGCCCTCTCATTCTCCTTCTCTCACATCCATCCAATTTTTGTCTGGTTGAGAGTGCCTTAGTGCGATAAGACCGCCATTTGTACTTTGTTATTTTATCATCTCTACACACCATTTTTTGTGTACAATAAGAATAAATGTAATGAATAAATGTACCTAATACATAAACAATAAATGTAATACAATAAAGAATAAATGTAATAAACGCGAACACACAAACACAAAATCTTAAAGATAATAAAACATTTATGCATACGAGTCTGAATACTTAGCTCTAATACGATATGACTTGTACTAATATGTTATTTCGGACGTGTACAAATAGAAGAATAAATATGACAATAATCGAAGCGAGCGTGTAGGGTACGGCACGGTGCGATGGTCACCGTCCAACGCTCGCTCAGCTCCACTCAGAGCATTCGAGACAAATTCAATTTGCGCGAAAGCCGTCGACGAGCCAGTTTGCGCTGCTAACTAGCTCCGACATGAATGCCGCCAACCTTGTCTTTATATTATATCTCATAATTTAAATCTTTTCACCTAATACGCATCTGCTATTTAAATCTTGCGATATATTTCGCTTTGGATATATTTTAACTAAGGTTTTTGGCGTATCGATTATTATTTGTCCAATCAAAGTTGTATTTTTAGTATAAAATATTTTTAATTACAGACAATGTCGATTAGCAAAACAGGCTATGAGAACACATTTATAAACTTATACAGGTTACAATGCATACATACATACATATATATACATATGCTCACGCCTTTTTCCCAGAATGAGTAGGCAGAGATGCCAAAAATCCAATATCACTTTGCCCGACCCGAGATTCGCACCCAAAACCTCAGCTTTGAACCGTGCCGCAGTACAACTAAGCCACTGAGGCAGTCAATACTATGCTTGGCGATGAAGCCAACTGTAATTATGTGTCTTCAATTTTAAACAATCCATATAAATCATTGCATTTTAAAATAATATAATAATTTTAAAAAAGTAGAAAAAGTAACAAATTAAAATGGTTTTAAAATGGATTAATTTAGACTAAACAAATCAACAGTATTAATTTGTTGCAGAAGAGTTATATTAGTATCCTTAAATCTAATAATAAGCTGTTGTATTCAATCAAGATCCAGGGGGCGCATGAAGCGGAGCCCAGGAAACGACTAATAGCAAGCGAGAGAAAACACATTTGTCTTGTCCCGGACCGTTAGCGTATATTACGCGGCGCCGGGACATCACCCGCTGCGTGCCTCCAACTCACTTACACGCTGTTAAGAGCACAGATTTTACAGCCTTAAATAACCTTAGAACACTAGCGTTAAACCTATCTAAACAAAGGATTATAAACACAAAGAAATTCAGCCTATCCGCGTCCTCTGCTGAACTTAGGCCTCTCCAAACAAGCGCCAACCATCCCGATGTTGAGCATCCAGAAAAGTTCAGCATCAAGAAAAGTTTCATATGATTAATTTGGAACTATGACGTGTACGAGTTATTTGATTCAAAGTAGTATTACGCCTAAATTAATAAAAAATAACCAGACTATAAAGAAGTGTGTTCATTTGAATTGTTATCAAGTTTCAACAAAAGGGTTGAAACCTTCATTCTCGGCGAACTAAATTTCATTTAAAACAAAATTATGTAAAGCAGTTGTGCAACACTAGTACCTTATTTAAAATATGTTGAAAGCTTTTGCGGTAATTTAAACAAAACATGTTACGACGTCGTGGCTTGTTAAAAGTTTACTTTGCAAATAAAGGAAGCATATATAGCAGTTAACTTTATGATAACAACCTGCCGGTGGTCTCTGTTGTAATGAGTGAATAGGTAAAGAGCGCGCCTTTCTTCATAATCTTTCAGATGGGAAGCTATAATTGTATGACTGCATTCGCAATAAAAACGCAATACACAAAAAGTTTACATGCGTAAGTACTATTAAACAGAGAGGATTTTTCGACAGTGACTATCATATCAATTGGATGGCTAACCGGATTAAAGAATTGAAAAGCTTTGTGAAAAAATAGACGGCCATCAATTTGGAACAATTTCAAGTTGATTGGTGTATGTAAGCTAAATATCCGACATATTTCTGTTTTACTATGCAATGTATCAATTGTGTTATTGATTGCATCACCAAGACGCTGTTTGTTTTATGTGTATGAGATTGTGTTATAGTATTTTAAATGTTTTGTATATTAGTTATAAACTGGTATTGAGTAAATATAAAATACTTTATTGTATTTCCAAATTTGATTTTAAAGTAAAAAGTATTAAAACAAAATCGTGAGATTAAGTTTATGAACAAAGACGATTACTTAATTACCATACACATGACCCACTTCCCACCACTGATTCATATTCAATGTAAATTTCTAACAGTAGATAAACCATGTCAGTAATAAAAATAGTTACACGACTCATATTGGGACGATGTATTATATAAAGGACAATTATTGCCAAGAAGCATCTCTCGAAAAATAGTATTAATCCGGATAATAGGTATTTCCCAAAAACATTGCGAAATATTCTATCACAACACCTTCACCAACGCGAAAAAACCGTGTTTATTGGTATAAGTACTGCCTTAATACTCCAACACATACATTTTTGGAGGATGTAAATAGCAAGACATTCCAATTACACGGTGTAGGGACTACAGATAGTTTTTATGGCCCAATGAGTAGAATAGATCGTTCGCATTAGACTAGAACACGGCACTTACAGCGCGGTAGTTATGACAAGTCCGCGGCGCCACCGAGTCTCCTCACTTTGTCCCCTCTAAATCTTATTGTAACCCGGTGTCATAATGCAAGCAAGACACAAACATGTCTACGTGCGCCAAGCTTGTTAAGTGGTTTGGAAGAAAAACATCACAAAAAGTTTTTTTATTGTCCTCAGCCATTTAAGCCATGTTTCTTTTGTATAGGTAAACGTACGTTTGTATCAATCACGCCAAATGTTACTTTCGACTTTTGTTTTGTGCATTAATTGAAAATGATATTGGTTAACTTTTGAGCCCAGGGATAAAAACTTGATTATAAAACTATTACAAAATACGTGCTCAGTTGCTGAAACCACATTTTGAATTAAAACATTGTTTTTATACTTAAAACAGAATAGCTAATACTTACCTGCTGAAGTAAATTTAATATTGCCAAGATTAACTAAATGAAAATATAGTAGTTTAAGTATGCCAAAGAAACACCAAATCAAATTATTATGTAATCACGAAACAATTTGTATGTATGTATTTCAAAACGTAATTTCCGGGGTTTTTATGCATCAATAATATGAATTTAATATATCTTATAAGTAAAAATATTCTTCATTGAAAATTCTTATTTATATCACGGTACGTCTCAAGTAAATCACGGTACGACAATATAGAATTCTGATAAAGAAAAGTACTGTTTTCTAAATTGAGGATGGTGATAAAATTTACGATTGTGAAATCGTCGTAAAAGGATCGACAAGCCGAACGTATTTGAATACCCTTCCCTCCGTAAGTACGAGTATAAACGAGTTTAGTAGGTAAATGGTTTACTGAAATCATTGCAATAAAGACTTGTTATCTTACTTTATGCACATTTTTTTAAACTGGATTGGAGGATAATGTGCGTTACATTTTTAAGATTATTATATTTTGTAATTATGTCGGAAAAACCGTATAATATTTTTAAGTAGATCGTATCGGATTGCGCAATAGTCGTATAAAATACGTCCATCCTCGATGAAGGCCGATGGCTGACTGTGTGGTGAGCGCGCTCACAAGCGACAAGACACGATCGCTCCCGTCCGCACCCTCTCGACTTTTCCGACCCTGGCTCGCCGAACAACGAATATTTTTTGTGGGGACATCATAATAATAGCTCTGTATTACTTCAGGAGAAATTCCAAGAAGTTTATAACTCGAGATGAGTTTCGTGTTCCTTGTCATAAATAATAAAGCGGTCGTCGACTACAACATTGTGCAGATTTTAAGTGAAGTAAAAATTCAAAAAATAATTTTTCATTTTTAGATTCCGATTCAAAGGGGGGATTGTTAGAAGTTTTAAATTAATTATTGTGCTTTGATTTCTCATTTTCGCATTTTTAGGATGACAACGATTGCAATTAAAAGTTGCAAGATAATATTTATCAATATATAAGTTTATAAATATAGGTAGAATAAATCGTATCATGCATGACTGCACGCTCGGTAATGTGTAAAGTGACTCATGATTTTTCTCCTTCTCCCAGAGGTACGACATTTCTTTTCATAAGAGGTACATGATAAATTGCAAGCAAAAAACGATTACTTTCACAAGCTTACATTGAAGTAAAAACAGCGAAAACTCGCCAATCAATCTAACATCATAAATTTCGTTTAACGCTCAAACTATCTCTAACACGACGGAGGCACTATTCTCTCCTGTGCTGTCTACAGATTCTACTTAAGTTAATGGATAAGTTGCGAAGGTACGGAGTTTACTTTGTGTTTTCAGGTAGACGGACTTGATCGAGAAGTTTTCTTCGTTAATTTGAACAAGGCAGTGGCGTTACAAAACTGTCAGGGTAGTTTGGGAACAATGTTCGCTGATTGCCGAGTTTATAATTAACGTGTTCATGATCAGTTACAACTTCCTATGTTATACGCGTCAACGATTACGAGCCAATTAAAATCTGATTTATGTACATATGAACTCGCACGCGCGTACACGAATATAAAAGTGTCACGTTGCACTCGCCTCGAAGTCTTACTTCCTACAAGTTTTTTTAACTCATCTGAATACCTAAGCATTCAACAACATTACAAATTACGACTGAATTACAAGTTATTTTCAAAAAAGTAACTTGTACGGAACTTCCCCCGCTTGAAGAATTATGAAGATTAGCATAACAAAGTAAGCTGAGACTGTGTACAGGGAATGCGTCGCCTTACGCAACTGAAAATCTTGTGTTGATAATATTTATTCACGTTTAAAAGGGAGCGCAACGCGTATTTCTTAAGTGGAATTATGACGGTATTACAGCGCGGTGTCTCCGAGGGAAGTCAGTTTTGCGCATCTGGCCAGTCGGAAGTTTAGGCACGCGTCTGCTCCGCCACCAGAAAACGAGACGGGCCTCAATAACTCGCCTTTGGTACCAATTACGCTAATGGAATTTATTTCATTTCAAACCCAAGCCGAGTAGAGTTCACGCTGCGCGATCCGAGTGCAGCGCTGCGCCCAATACACAGTTCCCGTCGCAAAATATGTACTGCCCGCCTTTGCGATAACAATTGAAAACATGCTTTCAATTCCACTATTACTCGATTTTATCGTTGCAATTCGATATTAGTAAAATACATTACATACAAATTATGAAAATTACTGCCAGAATTATTTTGACTGATAGTGGCAGAGATTAAAAAAATATTCTTGGCAAAAACTTCTGATGAAATCTTTCCATATCCGATGTTTTTGTACTTCTTGGACCACGCTTACTTTTCTACATAACTTAATAAATTGAAATTTCGCAAGTATTACAAAATGAAGTCAAGACTCGATCAGACTGCCTCGGTGGCGCAGTTGTACTATGCTACGATTAGAAAGCTGGGGTCACGGGTTCGAAACCCAGGTCGGGAAAAGTGGTACTGGATTTTTCTATTCAATCTCAGCCCGGAGTCAGAAAGTGTCCGGTATGACGATGGGCTCACCCCATATAACATCGAGGCACGGAATACACAAGACGTAACTTGAGTGTCCTGGTAGCACCTCTGCTTACCCATCTCGGAAGACAGCGTATGTATGTATGTATGACTCGATCAGAAAATTCAAAGAGACGATCCTAAAGCAAGATTCTAAAGCAAGATAACTTTTGCTTGTTACTATAAAAACTTTTAAACGATAAAACGTAACCTAACCGCCACTTAAGGCCAAAAATAGTAAAATTTATTAAAGTGAAAAAGTAGCCCCGGCAAGGCTCGTACGTGTTCTTTGTCTCAAGTTTTACGCTTACCTATAAGGAAGTTCCCCTCACAACAACTAATATTAGTCAATTAGGTATTCAGGACGCGCGCGGCGCACCCCGCTCGTTGCGTCTAGCGAATGCGGACTCAACTCGCTCTCTCTTCTATTCTATGCTGCAATCGCAATTAAAACGAACAATCAGGTATTTTGGAAAAAAATACTGAACTTGTTCATTTAATGCAAACTACATAATGCACTTACACTGCTCATAATTTATATTCAATGTTTTTTTAAATTCCTTATCTTACCTATATTTACGTCTGATGTGTGAAACTTTTTTAGACACTTTACTAGTGGTAGGTCTCTCATATGCAGGCGTAACTGCCCCATCGGGGGCCCGTGGCAAAATTCATCAAATGGGGCCCTTCGTAAATGTAAAAAATAACACTGTAATTTC
The DNA here is from genome assembly GCA_009982885.2 of Hyles vespertilio. NCBI lineage: Eukaryota > Metazoa > Arthropoda > Insecta > Lepidoptera > Sphingidae > Hyles > Hyles vespertilio. Next base: position 39,630 of record WUWR02000226.1, read on the forward strand.
GTTTTTATGGATCTTTTCTAAGGTACGCGATGGCCTAATGGTAATCAGACCAGACGCGGCGACCAACATTTTTCATAGTGGTCGCGGCTTCAAATCCCACCTCTGACTTTTCTACTACTGACATGACAGTCAATCACCACGCATTATGACAGTGAAGGAAATACATCGTCAGGAAACCTGAATACCATCGTGATTTGTAAGAATTTCTACGGTACATTAATCCCGAGAGCCCGCACTAGGCCAGCATGGTAGACTATATGGTGTAACCACTCTCAATCGTACTTTTGATTGTAGGGTAGGCCCGTGCCGTACAGTGAGACTTGTATGTGCGAGAAACCGCACTTTTGACGCAAAAATGCCACCATAGCGTCCTGTCCATCTATTTAGATTTAGTGCGTTTATGTTACAAGAAATTGAAAAGGTCGTTTTCTTAATTATTATAAATATAAAACTCTTTAATATATTCCATCTTCAAATACTGTGACTATTAAAAATATTTTCGGACTTAAGTATTTTATTTGGCCCTTTAGCTTATTTAAGAATTTCTCAAATCAGGATCATATTTTCTTAGGAACTCATATTGCTGATAAAAAAGTTCCTTTATTGCAGCTATTTCAAAAAGTGTTTATTATTTCTTTATATGGATTGTTGCCCCTCTTCTTAACTCCAGTGTAACCGCCATTGTTCATACAAAAGACACGATTCCAAGTGAGTTTTCGATGTTTCGCGCCTCCATATCGCATTTACAATTTTTCAATCGTCATAAGCAACTCAAATATTTTGTTTATTCATTATCAGCCCTTTGTTGGCCACTGCTGGACATAGATCTCCCCCAAATTGCGATATTTTACCCTGTCTTTGGCTTGTCGCATCGTCAACCTTCTTTTTAGGAGACTGTCCTGCCCCTACACCCGCCATTGCAACTGCTGTAAGCCAGGATCAACAGTGATACGCATTATAATGACCCCGAGCATTGAAGCTCGGCGAGTCTCCGGGAATGTCTGACTTGCCTTTAAAATCGTCAATCTTTTGGAAATCATCACTCTATTTAGCTGGAAGGCGTCCCAGACTAGGTAAGCCATGACGCGGTCTCCACTCAAGAAGTCCTTTACTCCAATGGTTATCGGTTATGTGACATATGTGACCAGCTCAATGCCACTTCAACTTGCTAATCCTGTTTGCTATGTCTATAACGTTGGTTATCTGTTGGATAAGCTCATTACGGATCTTATCCTTCAAAGAGATCATAGCACGCTCCATAGCTCGCTGAGGGACCTCAAGCTGGTGGACCAGTTGTACTGTGAGTTTCCAAGACTCAGCACCGTAGGTTGAAAAGTTTCGTTTTCAAGCTTTGTGGTAAAGGTGACGAGAATATTCGACGTAGTTTACCAAATGCCCAGCTGGATTCTCTTCGTAGCCTCCTTCTCAATTTTGTTTCTACCACATGTTTAAAACAACTTTGAGCTAATAGTCACATACAGCGACAAGTCTTGGATCAAGGTGGTGGTTGATCATTACTTTAGTTTTATCGAAGTCAATTTTAAGTCCTATTCACTGTGAGGCTGAAGCCAGACTGTCCAGCATATATTGCAGCTCCTCCAGCGATTCCGCCATTAGGACTATATTGTCAGCGAAACGTAGGTGCGTTTGTTTACTATTTTATTATTTATTGCCACTGCCTCTTAAGAAGTGACCATTGGGCTTACAGTGGACTTTCATAAATCGACTTCAATTCGATTTTTGAAGTGAAAACTTCTTTAGCGGCGTTGAGCACTTTTCTGTAATGGGTATAAAATCTTAAACTCGCGTCAGGACACGTGACCTGATCGAAAAAGCGTAGGACGGATGGAGAGTAGACAGCTATCCCCTCTCTACAGCGCGGCGAAAATGTATGCCTGGGCCTACTGTTTCGTTTTTTTTTTCAGTTTCACCCACTTTTTCCAAAATTGTCCCATAGCCCCTGCCTTCCCCCACCCTTATTCCGAAATAGTGCCTATTAGCCTCCCCACGAAATCTACACCCCCCCCCCTCCCCTACCCCCACCCCGAAAATTTACCTCACCCCCCCCAATCCTATCTCGGCCAACATAGGTCGTAGACCCACCGAGTTTGGTATCCTCGGAACCGTCTTGGTGAGGGCTACAAATTGACCCCGCCAGAAATCCCAAATTACGCAAAAAATTACCCCCCCAAAAAAAATATTTTACCTCCAAAAATTAATTTAAGTTAGCCTCCCCACGAAACCTTCCTCCCCCCCCCTCCCTTACTCCCACCCCGAAAATTTACCTCACCCCCCAATCCTATCTCGGCCAATATAGATCGTAGACCCACCGAGTTTGGTATCGTTGGAACCGGCTCGGTGAGCTCTACAGATTGGCCCCAACCAAATCCCCAAATTCCTCCCTCTCTCCCCTAAAATATTTGTCCAGGCATAACTCCGTCATTTCTTAAAGTAAACCCCCCGTGTTTGGAGTCAGAGGAATCGTCTTGACGAGCTCGACAATCGAGAGCAGGCAAAATACGATTTTTCTTATTTTTACTATACAGGGTATATCAAGACTACTACCGAAAACGAAGCCGGGTGGTAGTTTAGGTGACTTCAGACACAATGCAACAGAAAAAGTTGCGAAAAAAAGCGACAAATTTTTTTTTGTTATTTTTTTCCTATGACCATATTTGGGTGATAAATGCATTTTTTCCTAAAATAATTGTGTATACCTTTTTATTTATAAATAATCTAAGGTATAAAAGAGTTTAAATTATTATTTTAGCAAAAACTATGGATTTACCACCCAAAATGACGATATTTAAAAAATCATAAAAAATAATTGTCGCGTTTCTATGCGAAATTTTTAATTGCATTGTGTTTGTAGTCACTAAAACTACCACCCGGCTTCGTTTTCGGTAGCAGTCTTGAGATACCCGGTATACCGGTGGTAGGTCTCTCATATGCATGATCGTAGCCAGCCGTGGGATCAGGCTGGGGCAGCAGTCTAAAATTATATGTAATTTGCAATCTGTACCCACGGTCTTCCCCCGGTATTTTTGAAGTGAAAACTTCTTTAGCGGCGTTGAGCACTTTTTCTGTAATGGGTATAAAATCTTAAACTCGCGTCAGGACACGTGACCTGATCGAAAAAGCGTAAGACGGATGGAGAGTAGACAGCTGTCAGTTAGCTGTCAGTTTATAAAGCTTTGATGAATTGCCAATGATTTTGAGTGGAGATTTCAACATAAACTTCGCAGACGATAAAAATCAACTATTAATTGAATTTTTAAATAATGAATTTGGTTTAACTATGTCGAATGATCGCAATCTTAGCACAACGAAATACAAAACTACTATTGATGCGGTCTTTATTAGACATTTAAATAGGTTCGAATCAAAACTGTTCGTTTCTTACTTCAGCTACCATAAACCTATCGTATCAGTTTTAGAGATTGGCGATGATAGTTCTGGTAATGATGATGGTGAAAAAGTCGTTGAAATTATGGATGAAAGTTGATTTTTCGGAGAGATAAACTTTTTAATGTAAAATAATTGTAATAGTTTTAAAGTGTTAAATTTTTAATGTAATATAAATTGTCATGTTTGTAATAAATGAATATAAATTGTCATGTTTGTAATAACGCAATAAATGAATATTGTATTCTACCACATAAATGAAAGTACTTTTATACTGATAAAGCAATTGGTGCAAAATTATTCCCTAACCATTCCAAAATATCAAACATGCTCAACGTTAATAATCAAGTTTTCACTTCTGCCGGCACTCCCGGAGTGCAACCCGTCTTTTTTTTTTAAATTACACTTATCTGTCAGATAATGATGGAGATTTAATACTTTCCACTCCTAATTATGATTCAATTTCATGTTTATTCTTACTTGATTATGGTTGTTTTGGGTCTGGATTTGCTAGAATATATATATTTTTTCATTTGCTCATTTGTTCATTTCCGAGATTCTGTTTACTCGCATTTTCATCAATAAATTACTCGTTCCGAAAGTACTGACTTATTTCAGATAACTTTTTTATTTGTTTTTTTAGACTCCTTCTTTCTCTTTCGTTTTTCGTTATCCCTTTAATAATGTCTAGAAAATATTGCCATAATATTCATTAAATTATAATTTATTGGCATCTTATTAAGATTATACAAAAATAATTTCTCCTGTTTTAAATGTAGTCAATTGTTTATTCTTATTAATTTCGTTATTAAAATTGCATGATTCTAAGTAGTAATTCTAACACCCTTTCGGACTAGAGTCCGAGGCCTTATCGGGCTAGGGCCCTGTCGGGCCTGTGACCATGTCGGACCAGGGCCCTGCCGGGCCGGGGGCCCCTTAGGCCGGGGGCCCGTGGCATTTTGCGCACTATGCCACCCTATTGTTACGCCACTGCTCATATGTGAGAGACCACCTGGGTAGGTACTACCGCAATGTCTACTTCTCCCACCAAACAGCAGTTGAATGCACTGTTGTGTCTCGCCATTCAATGCAATAAAAAAACTTCATGCATATGAAAAATGAGTAAGTCAATAAACTCAAATCACTCGAATTGGAAATGGAACTTAAAATCCCAAACTACACAACCTGGGTACGATACCACTAGACCAATAATAATACCAGATATTTAAATGACCCTCTTCCCAATCGTGAATTTCTGGCGATGAAGCGTTCATGTTAATTACGCTGCAGCAATTCTTTTAATTATAATGGAAAATATTTCATAACTATACTATATTATGATAACATACATCAAAGCAGTGACGGTGACAGAAACTCTGTTTACATAAACAGAAACATGGCCTAGCTTGTGTTATTTGTGTAGAAGTGCTCGTCTTGGGTACAAATCAAATTATTAAATTTTATTATTTACTAAACAACAGACCCAGTTTATAGTCAAATACATACGGAATGATACCTTCTTCGACTACTCGTATTTCTATAAGACGAAATACACAATATCTATCATTAAGAATTGCTTTGATATATAATTTTAAACAGTAAGTGGAATAATGTTAAATGAAGTACATAAAATAGTTATACGATTTCGTCCATTCAGTAGTAATATCGAAGCTCCCTTAAAATGTACATGTTTGTGATTAAGGTGTGTCAAGTAAATTGAAAAGCCTTAAAAATATAAACAGATAATACAATTAATGGGCTTTTTTAACAGAAATTGATATGAAATCTTTATATGTTAAATCGATTTCTAGGTATAAATAAACAAATAATACATAGTCCTGATCCAAGATTGAAATCGATTAAATCTTGTATCGTGGATATTAGGGAGGTTACTCTGTACCACAGAATACTAAACTAACAGAAGTCAAGCTCCATACAAAGCGCGCTAAATCAACGCACACATAGACAGCGTTCACCGACACGATATTTCAAACCAGTCGAGACCACTGCGCGCGCGAGTGTCACCCGCTTCGGTAACGCAAATAGTGAGACGTTTTGTGCAAAGATGGAGCAAATGAATAAAAGTTATTACACTTGTATATAAAACACCAGATTATAATAAGTGAAAATAAATGTCATTTAAAAAAATATATATTTATTTTATTTATTTATTTAGTTTTTGTAAATAGGCCACTAGGGGCACTTTTACACGTCATCATTTTTAAATTCATTACATACATTATAAATATATTAATCATTACAATTATTATTAAGTTACAATAGTGGGAAAACAATATTATAGGGTACCAGCGTATTTCTGACATGGCGACCAGGCATGTTTATCATTAATGTATTCGGTGACATTGTAATAAGCTTTTTGTATTAACTGTATTTTGATTTCTTGTTTGAAAATTTCTATTGGCAATTCTCGCAAGTGCAGAGGTATCTTATTAAAGAAGCGAATACCCAACCCCACAAAAGAAGAATGTACTTTTTCCAAACGATGGAATTGCGTACACAATTTATTTTTAGTTCTAGTGTTAAAAGAATGTATCTCGCTTTTTTTTTTAAATAAATTAATATTATGCCTGATATGCATTATATTGTCATAAATATATTGACTAGCTACGGTCAAGACATTAATATTCTTGAAAACATCTCTGAGTGAGGCCCTAGTATCCAACTGATATATTGAGCGAATCGCTCGTTTCTGCAAAATAAAAATACTCTCAATATCAGCAGCCCTGCCCCACAACAAAATACCGTAAGACATAAGACTATGAAAGTTACTAAAGTAAACTAAACGTGCAGTATCCACATTTGTTAGCTGTCCAACCTTCCTAATAGCATACACGGCTGAACTAAGTTTTCCAGCAAGACAAGCTATGTGTGCACCCCATTGCAGTTTTCTGTCTAACGTAATACCTAAAAATATTGTAGAATCGAGGGTGTTCAAAATCTCATTGTTTAAAATGATGTTTGGTCCTAAGTTTGTAACATTCGGGGTGGTAAATTTTACGCACTTTGTTTTTTTGGCATTAAGGACAAGATTATTTGCCGTAAACCATTGCGTTACTTTTGAAAGAGTAATATTAATTTCGTCAAAATTGTCTCTATTCCTATCTACCTTAAAAAGGAGGGAAGTGTCATCAGCAAATAGTACAACATTACACATATCTTTTAAATAAAAAGGTAAATCGTTAATATAAACTAAAAACAAGAATGGACCCAGAATAGATCCTTGGGGTACACCCAGTTTTACAGGAAGATCCTTGGATTTCATTCCACCTATCTCCACGCACTGAACTCGCTCACTAAGATAAGACGAAACAACATCAAGGGCAGTGTCACGTATACCATAATGACGTAGCTTTCGCAAGAGCGTAGCATGATGCACACAGTCAAATGCCTTTGAGAGGTCACAAAACACCCCAATAGCATTTTGAGAACTCTCCCAGGCTTCGAATATGTATTTAATTAGTGCAACACCGGCGTCGGTTGTTGAACGTCCCTTTGTAAAACCAAACTGATTATTATGCAGGAGCTTGTTTATATTAAAATGGTTAGTTAATTGTTTCAAAATAAGCTTCTCAAAAATCTTGCTAAATACAGGTAGGATTGAGATTGGTCGGAAGTTACAAAGTTCATCTTTACCTCCTGATTTAAATAAGGGTATAATTTTACTAAGCTTCATTAAGTCTGGAAAAATACCAATATCAATACACTTATTAAAAATATTGGAAAAATATGGGGCTACAATATCTATGATGTTTTGTATAATATAAACAGAAATGCCCCAAAAGTCACCCGTTTTCTTTTTGTTTAATTCTTTAACAATCTTAACTATTTCAGTCGATGTAGTATGCTCAAACTGAAATAAGGTCTTACATTCTGATACGCTCCGCCTAAGTAAAGATTCGGAAAGTTCAGGTGAGGAGTTCAAGGAACTGGTAGTAATTACAGGTATGTTAGCAAAAAAATATTAAATTCCTGAGCAGCTTCAACATTATCATGTATGATTTATTGTTAACTTTTATTTCAAACTGTTTGTCTTTCATTTGGATCTTTCCGGTTTCTTTATTAATAATGTTCCAAGTGATTTAGTTTTGTTTTGTGAGTTTTTAATTTTATTACTAATAAAGTTTGATTTTGCTGTATGGCAAGCTTTTTTAAATGTCTTAGAGTAATTTCTAACATATTGCAAGAATTTATTGTCGAATTTGTATTTTTTCATTTCATATAGCTCATATAATTTAGATCGACTTTTATAAATTCCGGGAGTTGCCCATTCATTAAAACTAGAGGTACTACTGACACTGAATTCCTTAATTTTAAATATTAATTGGAAATCTTTTTGAATGATGTTAAAAATGTCTCTATAATTTTTATTTGGATCTTTGTCTTTTAGCAATGATTTATTCAATTTTCCCTTAATACTGTTTTTAAACTTCATTATTTTATTAATTGTAACAGGTCTAGAAATTATTTTACTCGGAAGCTTACTCTGAATACCTTCAAACACAACCAATTGACCACAATGATCAGATGTTAAATTACTCAGAATACTATGAGCAACTGAAATACAATTTGTGAAAATGTTGTCAATGCAGGTGGATGAATGTGATGTTATTCTGGTTGGTGTGTGAAATATGTTACTTAGATTAAAGAATTAAATAAGTTCAACAGCCTGGTACTGATTGAAGAGGCTTCTAAAATATTAACATTAAAATCACCACACACTATTATCCCCTTATTTGTTTTACATATCTTTGCAAGTACATCTTCGATAATTGATTCAAATAAATTAAAGTCACTAAGTGGAGGTCGATATACACAAATTACAATGTGTCGCTCAAGTTCTACACAAGACAACTCAGCTGTGCGTTCAACAGAAACACCAACTATGTCTTTTCTGGGTCTACATCTTATATTTGAAGATACTACAATTAAGGAACCACCACGGCTAGAATTTTCTCTTATGAATGCACTCTGCACCACATAATTACCATTTGCAACATATAAATGCTCATATTTTTTTAACCAGTGTTCAGTCACACAGAATACATGTACATTATATTTTTCCAAAAATAAACTTATTTCTAATTCTTTGCCAGCCAAGCCTTGTATATTTTGATGTACAATATTTAGGCAATGAAGCCTGGCCGTTGTCATACTATCTAGTTTAAATTATTTTGATTGGTACATAAATTAACATTAATTGTATTAAGATTAATGGAACTACAAGGATTCCTGTTGTTAGAAATAGGATTATTATGAATTATGTCATCAACCATATTTACATGTGAAGAGTATTTATCATGATTATTTTTATTTGTGTTTAGAGTTGATATATAAAATGCCAATATTTTAGCAAGTTCTTTTCTATATATATTTGGAAGATACATATTATCTTTTGTCAACCTCAATTTTTAACAAATAAATTTGTGTCAAAGAATGAGATTGCTTGATTATATTTACTTATATTAAACATTAACATATTTATGTCAAATAATCTCCTATTTTGATTTTCTGTCAGACTTTTTGAATATGGTAAAGCACATAAAATTAATTTAATTTTTGATTTTAAGTCTAGTCGAGTAATAGTATTTACAATATTTAAAATGTCTTTTTTGTTTACACCATCACTGTTTCCATATAAATTGCAATTGTTTTTTCGGTAGTTTGATCCTTCTGGCAGATTTCAATAACCACCTTATTTATTTGGTTGTAACTAGCTCCAGGTACACATGTATTTAACAGAGGCCTGTTTGAATAATGACTTAGTAATTTGCCAAAACCAACTCCCATTTTGTCAGAGATAAGATGTATTTTATGTTCCTGAGGTATGTTAGTTTTTAATGTATTGTGGCTAGACACCTGTAGTTCATTACGATTTGCATTAAACACCGGCCTTGTGTGATTTAAATTAACCAGAGTCGACTGTGGAGATCCAGTCTGATGTTTATCGAGCATTTCGATTTGTTGACACTTACACCCATAGTTATTAGTCAGTGATTCAAACCGTTCCATATTTTCATTACTAAGTTTAAGCAGCTCTCTATATATTATAAAAAAACAATAAAAAAAATTTAGAATAATGACATACAAATTCTCAGCGAGTTCATAAATAAAATTTAAATTTATTTATTGTATTATTGTGTTTTATATATTTTATTTAAAAATTCAATCAAACTATATGAGTGCTATTAACACGATACGTGTTTTCGCATAAGCCAGAGTTAACAACCCTTGCGCGAAACGCCGAGCGTAGTGTGAGTGTGGCAACAAAAGTGAAGTACATACACAAGCTTGACTTCTGTTAGTATTCTGTGCTCTGTACTCTAACACAACGACGAATTTTCGAACATCGCCCGTAAAATTGTACGAATATGCCTCAATATTTTACAAAATGTTCGAATCTACCAACCAAACAGAGCAGGTCCTTCAGCGGTGCTTAACCCCACCACCGCGTTCACTATGGAGTTCACTAACATCCGTGGACTCCATACGAACCTCAATGCCGTCCACCACCATCTCGAGACAGCCCGGCCTGCTTTGCTCTTCCTAACGGAGACGCAGATTCGTTGTCCGACCGATAATTCTTACTTGTTGTATCCCGGTTATTCGCTTGAAGTAAACTTCAAGCCTAAAGCCGGGGTATGCTTGTATGTTCGGTCGGACATCTGCTGTCGCCGTTTGCACCGCATGGAGGACCCCTCCTTCTCCGCTCTGTGGGTGCACGTGGATCTAGGTTCCTTGAGCCGCATCTACGTGTGCCTTTACAGGTCTCACAACGGGGACGATGAGACGACTCGGCTGTTCAGGTATCTTAGCCAGGCGGCTGATGACGCGCAGGAGCAGTTCCCGTCGGCCGAAATGGTGGTCTTGGGGGATTTCAATGCTCATCACAAACTGTGGCTGGGCTCCTCTAAGACTGATCATGCTGGCAGAGCTGCCCATGCATTTGCTCTGACTCATGACTTGACACAACTGGTGAACCAGTCCACCAGGATCCCGGATGTGGCGAGTCATGCGCCTTCTCTGCTGGACCTTCTGCTGGCGAGTCACCCAGCCGGGTATTGTGTGACCGTTAGTCCTCCACGTCCCGTGCAGGTGAGGCGAAGGGTCTGGCATTACTCGTCGGCAGATTAGGATGGTATGCGGGAATATTTCGCATCCATCTCTTGGAGGCAGCGCTGCTTTGAGGGTAAAGATCCCTCAGCGAGTGCCAACGCTATTGCTGACGAGATCAGACTTGGAATGGAATATTACATTCCTTCCTCTGAGATCGCCAGTAAGGGCCGTGGACGCTCCTAGTTCAATCGTGCATGCGCCGATGCTGTCGGTGACAAACAGGCGGCGTATCGCGCTTGGATCAGGGGTCGCGCCATGAAGGATCCGAATATCAGTTCCCTCAAAGAAGCCTACAACCGTGCCACCAAGGCCTGCAAGAAGGCCTACGTTAGGGCGCATGCCCAGCGCGTAAGCAGGATTGGGCGTGCGTTGGCCGATCACCCAACTAGCAGTCGTGCTTATTGGAGGTTGGCCAGGGCCGTTCAAACTTCTACCGTCCAGCGTTGCCGCCGGTGAGGTACCCAGAAGGGTCGCTGGCCCACAAGCCGCAAGAGAAGGCAGCCTTGCTGGCAAATCTCTTTGCGGCTAATTCCCGCCTCGAGGGCCGTGGTTCCCAGTCGCTGCCTACACTGCCTGATTGCGGTTTCTCAATGGCAGATATTCGCATCAGGCAGTGTGATGTGCGACGTGAGTTACGGTCTCTCGATGTGCGGAAAGCCAGTGGTCCGGATGGGATACCAGTGGTGGTTTTGAGGTTTTGTGCAGCCGAGTTGTCTCCAGCAATGACTCGCCTCTACCGAGCATCCTACCGCACAGGTGTTGTGCCGCAATCTTGGAGGGAGGCCAATGTGCAACCGATCCCCAAAAAGGGTGACCGGTCGGACCCTACCGATTACCGCCCTATCGCTATCACCTCAGTGATGTGTAAGGTCATGGAGCGGATCATAAACGCTCAATTGATCCGCTACCTGGAGGATCACTCGTTGATCAGTGACCGGCAATACGGTTTCCGTCATAATCGATCGACGGGTGATCTTCTAGCGTTTGTCCTGCATCGCTGGGGTGAGGCGATTGACCGGCGTGGCGAGGCTCTTGCTGTGAGCCTCGACATTGCCAAGGCGTTTGATAGGGTCTGGCACCGTGGTCTCCTGTCCAAGCTTCCGGCATACGGTCTACCCGGCAACCTGTGTTCGTGGATTTCCGGCTTTCTGCATGGGCGTAGAATACGTGTAGTCGTTGACGGACACGCTTCGGCGCTCATGTCGGTAAATGCCGGAGTTCCTCAGGGCCCGGTGCTGTCGCCCACCTTGTTTATTCTGCATATCAATGACATGTTGTCGCTTGGCAACATTCATTGCTATGCAGATGACAGCACGGTTCATGGGCGATACCACTGCGGGCCTCCAGGTTGCCGTGTCGAAACTGTGAAGGGACGCGAAGATCTTGTCATTGAACTCAACCAGACCTTGGATCTCATTTCTACATGGGGTTCCAGGAACATGGTTGAGTTCAATGCCAGGAAAACCCAGGTGTGTGCGTTCACGTGCAAAAAAACCCCCTTCTCTCCCCTCCCCATTCTTCAGGGTACTCCCCTCTCAGTGCGGAATGACCTGAGTATCCTCGGTGTGGATATCCGCTGTGATCTCAATCCAAGGAATCACATCGAGGGCGTAATATCTGCAACATCACGCAGGGTTGGAGTCCTGAACAGGGTGCGTCGGTTTTTCACGCCCGGTCAGCTTTGTCGTTTATATAAAGCGCAGGTCCGGCCGGGTATGGAGTACTGCTCGCACCTCTGGGATGGATCCGTCCAGTACCTGCTCGATGCCTTGGATGGATTGCAGCGGCGGGCCATCCGCATTGTGAATGATGCAGACGTTACGAGCAACTTGGAGTCGCTACAACTCCGGAGAGATGTCGCCTCTCTAAGCGTGTTCTACCGCCTGTATCACGGTGAGTGCTCTGAAGAATTGTTCAACTTGCTCCCCTCCTCTCCATTCCTAACCAGAACCACGCGTGCTGGCTTGCGAAGCCATAGCTTGACGGTCCACACCATCCCGGCGCGAACCAAACGGTTCTCAAATTCGTTTTTGAAGTCGTAAAAGAAATCGTTCTATGATTTCATGTCTTCGGCGGGAAACTTTCTACTTGTCTTTCTTTTGAATCAATGGTCGCCGCGGGCCATGTTACCTATATTATCCCAGACTGCACTTTGGCAACTTTTTGATACATTCCGAACGCGGTGGTGTATAATGTTTTACACTTCTTTTTGTTTTACCCTAAACAAATAACATTTTAAATAGATGGTGGAGTATGATGCGAGATACACTTGTGTTTGGGTGTTGAATCTCTGAGCATAGATAGTGCTTGTTGAAAGGAAGTGAGCGGACACATAATTTGGTACAAGTTTCATGAATACACAAAGAGGCTGCGTGGTCGCAGCTTGATGTCACGCGGCCGCCAGAACTCTGTTCGCAGTCTTATAAATTTAACTTTTTACATGTTGTGGCCTGTCTAACTCCGGGCAACGTCGGAAGCTTCTTTGCAAGAAATGCTTTAAAATAAATTCCGAAAATTTCCCCTCACTGTTGCGATTCAAAGAAACAAACTTGTATTAAAGCAATTTAAATGGCGTCTTTGTTGTTCTTTGGTCGTAGTTAGGAGTTATGCATTTCGTATTTTTACGCGGCGAAAAACGGAAAACATTATTTCTTAAACTTTCAAAGCCATGTTTAGTACAATCAGGGTAATTGTAAAATTAGATGAAGTTTTTTTTTTGGAACGAAATATCTATTTCAGAGAGTGGTTATGCAAATTGCTTTAATTTAGTGGTGATAACTAGTACTAAATACAATAAATAAAAGAATACCCCAAATTAACTATTTTCGGAATCCTTACGGCACATTAGGATTCCAATTAACTGTGGATATTCTTCAGAACCTATTAGAGATAATTTGTGCTTCCTACATATAGACACCAAACAAATATTTGTGGTGTTCACAATGATTTGTTTCAATGCGGATTCCACACCGCGGACACTCTTTAACTCGTCAGCACTTTAACTGAATACGCAACAAATACTATTGTCTAATTTATTTAACAATTCAGTACTCCAGTGAATTAGGTGACATTCGTATGAACTTGTAAAGTAATTATAATTGTACATAAGTAGATAAAATAATTTACATAAAAACATTATATTTGTGCATTCTAATGTGTTGAAGCCCTAAAAAATATGTTCGCTGACTCCTGGTCCTCTGTAGCACTTTTTGGGAACATGGTCTGTCTATCTACCTAGATTCGGACCTGTCAAAATCTGAAATCGAAGTATCACAGCATTTATTATTTAAACACATACATTTATTAACGAGTTTAAAATATTTGTTCAAAATGAATTAGAACAATAAATATGTCTGTCATTACCTATAACCTAATTATCACTATGTAGAACAATCAAACAATATTCAATTATATCAAGTACCGCTTACAATACCAAAAGTAAATTTGCCTTCATATTTAAGTCTTCGTTTTTTGTTGAATCATAATTTGATTATCTCGGGGTTTAAAAATTATGGTAACAAAAAAAGCATCCGTCCATTTAAGCAAGCTGCTGCCAATATTAAATTCTTAAATCTTGGAAAGAAGGTATATTAAATTACTTATTTTCAAGAATAGCTACCTCAGGATAACGAAGTTTCCCTCCTGGGTAACAAAAATAATAATACAAATAAGCGTTTATCTTTTATACTCAAACCATCATAGCCTTTCTAAGCATTCTTACCATGATTATAGAAGTATTACTGACACAATTCCATAGAATTGCGTGTTCTGAGTGGACCAATCGATTATTATTTTTCACACCCTAGCATCCCCTTTGGAATATTTAATAAATAAGGACTATTAATATTAAGCTAAGCCGATTTATTTCTGATTTAATGTGATGATGGTATATGATGGTATTATGGCATAAATAAAGCCAATATGCCCCCTCAGTGCGCCGTGTGGCTGCCTAATCCTCTAATAAATCATCATTTAGATCGAATAATCATCATAAACCTTTCGTTCGTCCGTGGATGAGTGAGTGGCGATGATCACCATCGGCCCTCTATCGTAGTCAGGTAGGCAATTAAGGCTACGGAAAACACACATTGAAAGTACAAATGCATGTGATTGCTCGATTCCTGATTAGCAGTAGTCTGCTAATCGAAAAAGTTTTTATGTATTCGCACGACATTGTGACTATAATTTACCTAATATCGAGACGTGTTTTGTAATCGTAAAAGTAATCTCGAAATGCTAAAAAATTCGCTTATTAGTAGCGATTGGTAAAGATTTGAAGATAGTATACTGCAACATAACCACTATGAGTCAATGAAAACTTCAGTTGTTTTTTAATCATCCGGAGTCATTTTAAACTATGAAATATATTTTTCGATTTTTGGCGGACAAACTGCAAACGCGGTATTGCGTAGTATATAGTTTCTATTAAAGTGGAGTCTCCCCTAGCCGATGTATTAGCAACGCATTAAGCAACTTGTAAAATCACATTATAAAACTCGTAAACCGTCTGGCTTTGCACGCCTTTCAGTACGTAAATCTGTTACATAACTCACATAGATCTCGAATAAGCCAGGCGCTTAAAGAAACATTTATTGTTAATCGGACCCCTCTGACAAAACATTCCAATACGTTCCTGCCTTTCCATACATCATGTGGCGATTACATGTATCAAATAAACATTACGCCGGACTTGGCGTCTCGTATTATGCCAGGAAAGCCGCTGCGGTTTTCCCAATATTGATACCGTCTTTTTGGTGTCCGAAATTGATTTACGATTGGAAATATACATAGGCGTCGCACATTTTCCTATATTCTTATTGTAATACTCGTATAACCCTGCAACAAATTCATAATACATCCCGATTCGGCTTTAACTCTTTTGTGGTTAAGAAGTATGAAGCGTTGACAAGTAAATACATACCGGGTATATCAAGACTGCAACCGAAAACGAAGCCGGGTGGTAGTTTTAGTGGCTACAAACACAATGCAATTAAAAATTTCGCATAGAAACGCGACAATTATTTTTTATGATTTTTTAAAAATCGTCGTGTTTGGGTGGTAAATCCATAGTTTTTGCTAAAATAATTATTTAAACTCTTTTATACCTTAGAGTATTTATAAATAAAAGGGCATACACTATTATTATTATAAAAATGTATTTACCACCCAAATATGGCAATAGGAAAAAAAATAACAAAAAAAAATTGTCGCTTTTTTTTTGCAACTTTTTCTGTTGCATTGTGTCTGAAGTCGCTTAAACTACCACCCGGCTTCGTTTTCGGTAGCAGTCTTGATATACCCTGTATTAAATCAAACCAGCTGAGACCAATTTAAACTAAAGTTTGTATTTTTTTACTCTTACATTGAATTACGTTTAGTTCATATAAACTTGAGTAAACAGTTTAAATAATTTTACGAACACGTTCCAAAACATTACTAATATAACTATTATAAGTATTGGACATATTGAGACTTAAAATCTTATATCTCAGGATGGCGAGCACAATGGGATTGCAGCATGGCTTTGTAGTATTTGGTTTTGCTACTGTTTATGAGTGTCGTTTACCATCAAGCTAATGGCAAGCTAGACTCGGCATTGAGTGCATTAAAATAAAATAAAAAATAGAGTAATTTATAAGTTAACATAGGTAAATCTTAAAGTTCGATAAGTCGGTACTTTCCCAGCGGTCATTGAAGGCTGTTAGTTTTTTCTAAGTTTCGACCGAGAGTAGTGAACAGAGAAAAGTAATTTACAGAGCCCGTATGATATGAATTTTAAATCGATGTGGGGGTGCGACGCTGTGATGGCTACCGAGAGCCCCGGGCACCACCGCGCCAGACAAACGACATCAACGGTTTGCGATTAAAAATTCGACAGGGGAACCACACTCCCTATGTTATCGAAGTTTGAGTGATGTCTACCGCTGCGCTTACAGGCCTTACATTATTAATATCAATATTCTTAATGCGCGCAGGAATTACTAAAACTTATTACATCAGAGCATGAATGATAAGTTTTTGAGTGTATGGAAAAGAGAAAACTTTGTTTTACTTTTTAGCGTTGTTTTTTAAATTCGATTTTTAACTACAAAAAACACATTTGGTATTTTTGGTATAGCTCTGTGGCATATAACTTCTAAACTGATGGATATTGGTATCGATTTAAAGGGTTTTAATAAAATGATGTCTTTACTTCGTTTCTAAGCGCTATGTTAAAATTATTACCAAACCTGTAAAGTTATTTTAAAAGACATTAATTGTGTTAAATTGATTCGTAAAAAAAAGAATGACTTTTAATAAAAAAATATTTCAATCTTAGCAAGAAATCAAATAAGTAGCATCCTGTAGTCATATTTTACTGTCACAAAATATAATATTCTATTGAACAACAAGGCAGTCTTTACGAGAGTATGTATGAGAGAGCTCGGGTTATAAAAAACATCATGTGGTACGCAGGGTGCACCCCTAACACTCGCAAATTAAAAGGCGCGGAGTGCCCCTGGGACTCCTATTTGAGCCGGTAAAGATTTGCGGAGGGTCTCCATTCTCCACGGTCGACGAGCTACAATCGATCATTAATTAAGTTTAGTTGCATTTATGCGCCACATGTTACTGTTGACGACCGTTTGTTACTCCGCACGTTACCTCGTAAATAATATCTTACGCGCTTGTATTATTACTAATTGTATTCAGAAGTTTACATTGTTGTATTTATTTAGTTTCATACAAACATAGAGCATTTATTCAAGTTAAAGACTCCAGTTAATTGAATCTTATTTCGTAAATATCGGAAGTTATGAGACTTTGTTTTATTTATTTACATTTATTGGAAAACCAACAGCTTACTTGTCACAATAGAAAATATTAAAAATATGTGGCCATTTACAGGTTTTCACGAATATTTGATAGAATAATAGTAAGTAGTATAATAATAGTAGACTGCCTCGGTGGCGTAGTTGTGCTACGATACGATTATAAAGCTGAGGTCTCGGGTTCGAATCCCGGGTTGAACAAAGTGATATTGGACTTTTCTATTCAGTATCAGCCCAGAGTCAGGAATTTGTGCCCGATATGGCGATAGGCTCGCCACCTATCACATTGCGGGACGGAACATACAAGGCGAAATGTGGGTGCCCTCGCACCTCTGCCTACCCCTTCTGGGAACAAGGCGTGAGTTTATGTATGTATAATAGTAAGTAGAACTAACTAATAAAATAACATATCGTCGCAGGCTTATATAATTCGCCAAGAAAAAAAAGCTTAGCAACCTTCGTTCGACTTGTTGGGAAAGATTTCAATTCTAAAAATATTATTTACAATTAAGTTTATCAATCAGCTTTTACCATGGAAAACCGTTAGGAGCTGAAGCTATACTCCTTAACGGCAAGTGACCCTACATTTTGACCGCACTACATGAACAGTCACCGCCTGGTATTTAAACCCACATCAATTGATTGTAGTGATTGTACATCCCGTTGTTAGCCATTGAGTTATTAGCCTCACAGTCACACAGCTTTGTATAAATAGTACGCATAAAATTGCATTAACGTATGAAAAAAAACGTCAATGTAATTTTTTGCGTAATTAAATTCAATGTAAAGGTAATTTTACTGTACGAAAATGTCGTTTGCCAACCTATAAGCGAAAACATTAGTTAAGTGCGCGGTGTGCAAAACAAACACACGGAGATGCTCATCAAGATTATCATGCCGAAGCAAAATAAATGAGTGTAGTAATAAGAAGCTATTTACATTTGCGCGTAGTAACACAAACGTTGTTAGATTCAGAACGCGTGTGTGCAGATAAGCATCTGCTGAGTGGTCCCCTTCTGTTTTCCGTTCACGACACACGCTTCTGTGTTGCTATTAATTTCTGAGCCCTGTCACAAAGCTTGGACAAAATGTAATTGTATTTGCAAGTAAAATGGGCTCAAGACTATAATTTTATGCAATAATATCTACTCAGGAAAAATCCCTGTGAGAAACTTTATTAATCCGTCGATGAGATTTATTGAGGTGAATCCCGATTACTGTCTTGTGGTTATGTTCTGAATTATTTAATTTCAAATAAATGAAAAAGACTGCTTTCTAACAAAGAAAGTACTTCTCACTGTTATAAAAATTACACGAATAGATTTGCGTACACTGTGCCTTTTGTCCTTGTATGGAGGTAAGGCAACAATTGTCATCACATTAAAAAGCTTTGACTCGCTAACAGTCTAATTTCGCTGGCTTTGTGTAGGGAGGGCGGTGCTGAATATATATTTTTTTCTTTCGCCTGATCTGTGGTGGATAAACTTTTGCTGTTCGCTAAAACTTTGATTGGTTTGATTCAGCGCTATTTCAGTTTGTGCGATCAATGATGATATATCGCATATAATTGATTGAGTTGGGAATATTAATGGCGCAAAGGATTTGACAGACGGGATAACTAATCGGCATCGGTTACGGTCGGTACATTGCTAACTGCAGATGTACAAGCGTCAACCACTCAACAGGTTAACCGCAAATTATATAGCACAGTGGGATGGTCATCGATCTGTTTACTATTCACCGCCCTCGTTTCCGATGTACTCAAACTCAAAGGAAAAAAGAAGAAGTGAAAGTTTCTCTTCACCTTGACTTGCCAATAAGGACCACGTCCCTAAAAATGTAAAGTGAGGGGAGACGTTAATAAAAATTCCACGCTGAAACAACAAATTAAACGAAGCCGAGCCACTCGAAAAGCCATAAGTACTCATCTCAATTGCTGCCGATAAGAAATCCAAGCCTTGGCAATGTATTCCGAGCACGTTTCGGCTCACGGTTTTTTCTCGCTATGCTGCTGTGGCGTTTAAAACGAATTGACTCTTAAATTCTTCAGAATGAAATGTTGTCGGAGTTTTATTAAATCGAGTGTAACCATTCCTGACATTACGCAAATGGCGGGACCTCCCCTACATCTGTCGCAGGGATGCACCCCCTTAATAAGTGTTAACGCTCGCCGGGTGCGATGAACACTCTGTCCCGGCTCAAGCTAAATCTCTACAAATTCTTGATACAAATTAATGCCGTGGGAGGACTCCGCGAACGTCTCTTGTAATTTCATTTTGTAATACCACTGTGCCCCTACGAGCGAGAGAAAACGTTATTACAATGGCTACGTGAAACACTCTACGTGCTTAATAGTTGCCGTTATGGCTTTGTTTTGTTTATGAGATATTTCTGTTTGATACATTTCCATTCACGACGTTTGAGCGGAAAACAAGTATTGTTAAAGACAGCACTTAGAATTACATTATTTTTCACATTAAATCTTTGTATTAATTGTCGTAACTAATTAATTTAATTTAATTGTTATAATATTTATTGTTGTATTATACTCACTACATATAAAAACTATTTAATATTTATTTCATACACGAGACACGTTTGTGGTTTCACTAAGATTTTTGTATAATACGAAAAATGACTTCAATAGACTATTAATTGCTAGCTTTATAGAAGTAGTGAAAATATGAACTAACTTAACCAAAAACTGGATAAGTACAAGTGAAACATCGCAGAAGATATTTTTAATTAAAATTTCAGAAGCGGGAATGTTCCCAAAACCGTTCCATTTATATACCGTACATAAAGGTTATTTCTTTATAAAAATAATGATTTTGCATAAATGATGAGTTCTCCGTAATGGATCAAACTAAAAAAGCAACCACAGTAGTAATTACAAATTTATATCTTTAAAAAAAAATTTGCGGAAGATGTTTGTCGTAAGTATATTACTTCTGAACCGAATTTTTTATTTGTTTTTTTTATTTTTATTTTAAAGTTGCAATTAATGTAGCAATTCTTAAATACTTTTGCCGTCCATCCCAGCTTTATTTTTATATGGATAGATATTTATTAAAGGAAAAATACCAAATGAAAGTCAAGGGCTTAGGATAACACTACATCTAGCATAAAAAAATAAAGTTTAAGTGTCTATTACTGTATCGAAAAGTGCATTACAATTGCAATTAATAATAATTCTCTGGCTAAAAGTCTCCACTTGAGTTTTTTAGCACGTTGCCCCAAACGGAGTAATTATATTATATCATTTTTGTGTTTATGAATACTATTTACATATATTTATACAAGTCACATATTGGCATGTGTGAATCGAAACCACAAAGTCAAATGCGAAACAAAAAGCCAATAACTCACTGTCGTAATCGGTCGTTGGCAATTGCTTCGACTCCAGCTGTTGCCTTAAGAATCGGTTTGATGACTGTCGAGCCAAGAAAAAAAACTAAATAGAGAAAGTTTCATTACATTTTAATGTACTCATATTTGACGATTTAGAAATCTTTTAAAAATATCCTTATTTCCTTTCCAATAATTATGATCATAAACGCTAAAGTTTGTATATATGGATGTATGTATAGTTGATTGTAACTCTTCCACGCAAAAACTTTTATCAAAAACTCTGTACTCTATATCCGTCCCATTGCAGGGCACGAGCTTCCTCTGCAATCGAGAATACGATTGAGAGGCGTTATGCCATATAGTCCACTACGCTGGCTTAGTGCGGGTTGGCGGACTTTACCTACCATAAAAATATTTTACAAATAGCTATGCAGGTGTCTTCACGATGTTTTCCTCCAACATTATAATCCGTGGTGATTGAATGTCAATACACACATCACTGCGAAAAGTTAGAGGTGGTCTCTGGGATTTGAACCTGCGACGACCGTGAACATTTCGGCAACCGCGTCAAGTCAGTTTACCAGCACAAAAAAACTACTTACTGAATTAGTTTTATTGATATAGAGGTAGCGGATAAAAAGTAGCCTATGTGATAATCCAGGATCCGTCCCGAAAAAAATGTGTTCCTGTGGGGTGAGTAAGGAATACAAATAAACATATTTGCTGTGCTATTTTACATTAAAATAATGACACAGGACAGGAGAGCACAGGATTGCATGCTGACAGAATAACTCCTAACAGAACGGGATATATAATTGTAATATACAATACTTAGAACGTGAAATAATATTTTGTTGATGTGGAATAGACTCAATAAGTACCTGCATTCGTGCGAAGCCAAGCATGGCCCCTAGTGTGTATATTAAATGTGGAATGATAATATGGAGATAACGAGCAACAAAGACAAGAACTTTTCGGATTGTTTTTTTATATCAGTGACCTATGTACATATGTAATCTGGATATATTTTACATTGCATCTATACACGGCAAAAATCAGCCTCCATTACTGAAAACCACCGAAATACACACGCCGGCACAATTAGAGGAACACGCACAAAAATTAGTTATTTTTTTAATTTTGTTTGCTGTTTGTATAAATGGTCTTTGTATTTATATTTCAGCACCATTAAAAAATAAAATGATGCAAAAAGATTATTGGATATTTAGAGATTTATCATTAATTATACGCTCTCAAGTGTTTTTAAAATTTTTTCACCTTCACAAAATGTTGTTTAATTTCATTTTATGTCACTTAAGATATTTTTATTGTTATTGTTTTGAGAGTACCTGTCTTGTAGGATATAAAATGAGTTGCTTACCTTCCACTGAAGTTGCCAGAGCGGTAACAATGATTGAAAATTGTCAACGGTAGGGTTCAGTAAGTCGCGCATTGGGTGTGTCGGTATCTGTCGTCTTTCTCAACGTTAAACGTTACAGGCACATAGGCTCTTATGTGCGGAAGCCAGGATAAGACAGAAAATGGTGAACCAGTACCAGGATGATTATTTTATACGGCTGCAAAGTTTGAGAAATCGTCGTCAAACGGCTATTCAGGCCCGAAACATGTCACATGAAGTCTGTAATGTTAATATCAGGGAGCGCATAGTGAGAACACGCTTAAATGAAGTTGGACTGAAGTCTTACGTTCCGTCCAAAGATCCAAAATTTGAGGTGGTACATAAAGTAGCCAGATAAGCTTTTGCTCATCGACACCGCGACTGGACAAATGAGTGGAGCCGAGTTTTGTTTAGTGATAAAAGCAGTTTTGGTGTGAATTACATAGAAGGAAGGGAGAAGATCTGGAGGTATCGAGGAGAACGATAATCGAGCAAACTTTACTGAAAGACGTGTCTTATGGCGGAGGGTCAATTTTGGTATGGGGTGGTATATGTTTGGAAGCATGCGCGGAGTTATTACTTATAGAAAATGGGTCTTTAACTGCACAAAGATACGTCTCAGAAATTTTAGGGTCCCATGTATTGCCTTTTGCACCATGCATAGGCGAATCTTTTTTATTTATGCACGATAATGCGCGACCCCACACAGCGCAAATGGTTCGTGACTACTTAAATCAGGCCCAAATCGCGCAAATGGATTACCCAGCAAGATCACCAGACATGAATCCGATAGAGAACGTACGGGACGTCATCGGAAGAAAGATAAATGGAAGAAACAAGCTCCTAAGATCGTCCAAGAATTAAAATTCATGTTAGTGCAAGAGTGGCAGAATTTGTCGCAAAAAATGATTGATGACGTCATTAAAAGCGTGAAGGATCATATCCAGGCTCTTATCAGATCCCGTGGTAGCAATACGCATGATTAGTTTTCTTAAATTATTGCTGTGAGTTTTTAAAATACACGATTACATTTGACAATACAGAAATTTCATTTTACTGTATTTCTGTTTAATTGCATTTGCGTCATTAATTAAAGTATTTTTTAACTCAATTATAGTAATTTGTTATAAATTTTACCTCACTTTAAATATTTAAAAATAAAAACATTCATTTATTATAATATTTTCTAAGAAATTCAATATTTAACGCGTGTTCCTCTAATTCTGCTGGCGTGTGTATAACACTTCAAGAAATATAACACTTTCTAGACAATGCAACATCTCATTCAATTCGTACATCAGGTAATACTAGTCAAAAGTATTCAACTTACTGTGTAGAGGTATTAGATGTTGCCAAAGTGTAAATATCTGGACTTTAGAAATATAAACTTGATATAAAATATTTTAAAAATCTAGACCTATCTCATCTTCATTATCATCAGCCTTTTATTTTCCCCTGCTGGACATAGACCCAAAACTGCGCTATTTCCCCTTGTTTTCGGCTTGTTGTATCCAGTATCTGCCAGCAACCTTTTGCAGATCCTCACTTCACCTAGCTCGAGACCAAATCTAAGAAATGATAATACATAATTGAAATAAATCTATTATTTACGGATTTTATCGCGAATTTAGTTTATTTTTTTTTTACACTTTTGACTTCCCGACGTTTTGATTACTTTACAGCTTTCGTGGTCACGGGGCGGAAATGTAAAAAATTTAAACTAAATTCGCGATAAAATCCGTAAATAATAGTTTTATTTCAATATGTAACATTCACGTAAATCTAAGAGATAATACATAAATTACTAACCCGTAATCATCTATCTGTTTGTATTATATCTACCATAAATATTTATGTATTTATACCTATACAATCCAAAAAAAAATAATTCTGATGTCGCACTTAGTTGTAATAGCGCAAAAGAATTGAACTTGTGATGTATATTGTCGTATGGAACCGTTACGTTCATAGCCTTGTGTACTTTGCTTGATATATTTGACTTTAGCAAACTACATCTCAGGCCAAAGAAAAGCGAAAAGGTAAATATGGCGTGTCATTTAATAGACCAATAAATTAATTTGTAGCAGTGACTTGTACGTAACAATAACACGATACAAATTGCGATTCATTTCTATTTTTCAGACCATTAACCCTGAACAATAACGCGGCACCGGAACCGGCGAGAGTAAAATAAACGTCGAGCGAAATAGTTCGGAACTGGTATCATCGTTGCAAATGTAAATGAACAATTAAAGCGCTCGCCGTGGCCAGGGACAATGATGATAATTATTTTAGTTTGCTGTCGGCGCGGTTGTCAGTCGTCGCCGGCGGCCGCCTGCCGTCCGCCTGCCCAGCCGCCTGCCCGCTCTCGCCTCTCTCGCCTCTCTCGCCCACTGGAATGCTTCTCGGACCCCTATTTTCGCCATTAAACAGCGACACTTCTGCTGTTCGTAAATTATTATCAGCCAACGCTTTCATTACTCGGCTCCGTAACAAAGGAACTCTCCCACTATACGTACTGATTCAACTTCGATTTGAGTGCGCCTCCACGGCTATTGTTCAGCGCCAGAAATCATGACTCATATTAGGCCCTGAGGTGAAATTTTGATTAATTCGTTACACTGTTCCCGCTGCTCCGGCGGGAAAACTTTATTGAAAGGAACTTTCCTGACTTAGACTAATGCACCGACCTACGTTCAAATGCACCTCATACCATTCAAGAAATAATATAACGGCTCCTATTACATATTTATATGCCCACCGATATTAATTTAAACAATGCGTCACACCTACCCAGCTACAAAAAAGACTCTTGCGTTTTTCTCTAAGAGTTTATATTTCTAAAATACTTATGATTTTTACTTATTGTAACCCTATAAATTCAATATTACTAATTTTAATTCTTTTTGTTCACATTTGTTTCAATTTTCCACACGAACGCTTTAACCTGCTACAACATATTATAGTGACTTTGCTATCATGCATCATTTCCGTGATCGTGTCATACACGGGAAAAAAACACAAAATATTACTCTGAAAATGTATCAACACTATATCCCGCAACGATTAAAGTGTTTACACTAGCTGAACCCGAAACGTGGCACATTTGCGTGGGTAACTACTACGAGTTTTTCACCATAGTGCGCGGTGAACGTAGTTCGCTCACACACTAATATTCTCCCACCGACTTTTGTGTGTCCGGCAACCTCATTCAGTGAACGAAACACAACAACTATGCTGCTACACTTTATGGCTGTTTTCTGTGGGAATGGTAGACACCTAGGTTCAGTGACATATTTTGTACAGTAACTTCAACCGCCC
Organism: Hyles vespertilio; assembly: GCA_009982885.2. Lineage (NCBI taxonomy): Eukaryota > Metazoa > Arthropoda > Insecta > Lepidoptera > Sphingidae > Hyles > Hyles vespertilio. The sequence goes on from WUWR02000226.1 coordinate 65,052, forward strand.
ATATAAGGCAATCCAGATGACGAAGCTCTACCATAATATAAATCATTTTAAGAACCTTATTTTATATGTGATTTATTCTCTTCTTGGGCCCATACTAACGTAAAAGGCCTCCCAATTTATAATAATATGTATTTAGCTAGGTTTAGGCTTAAGTTACTGTATAATGGACAGAGTATTACAGTTATTGTGTTATGAGATTTTTATTGCTTCTGTAGGCAAACGAGAACTGATGATATGCGGCCAAGCCACTCGTGTGCTTCTGCTTTGCCAGAGGCAAGGCAAAACTGGTACCTGCTATTTTGTCTTATACGTTTATAATATGCTCACATTGTCATGGGTAGGCCCCTCCTTAAAAGCCGTTAGTTTTCTTGAAGTAATGATTCGTAATATTACGAAAAGCTTGGTCTTGTGTCTTTCACCGGCGAATCATATAGCGACGCGACCATCCCAACGACACTTCTTGACGTTTCTTATACTGCAACTTTGTACGTGCGTAACAATCAAGATACTTAAGCTTCACTTAAGACTCCTTTGTATGTAATTTTGACCACAAGAGTCTTTCCACATTTCATTGATAGTACAGGGTATATCCAGACTACGACTGAAAACGAATCCAGGTCATAGTGTTAGTGTCTTCACACAGTAGAACTTAACATTCTGAAAAAATCTTTATTTATTATTCTTCTATAGTCGTGTTGGGTGGTAAATACATAGTTTTTCCTAAAATAATAATGTACACCTTTTTATTTTTAAAAACTCTTAAGTTCGTAAGTGTTCAAAGTATTATTATAATAGCAAAAACTACGGATTTCAAAAAAATTACCGCGTTTTACAAAATTTTTAGTTGCATTGTGTTATTCACATAACTACCTCCCGACTTCGTTTTCGCTAGCAGTCTGGATATACCTTATTTAATCGTCCCATAACACTAGATAAAAAAATAACCTAAGTTTGGTTTATGTGGTAACGATGGTTGTGGAAAATACAGTTATGATTACAGTGCCATTGACGCTTATTCGAATCCATGATAGAATTGCGACCACTTTATATTTAATCCACTTACTTGATGCGTCGGATGCACTAACCGGCAGTTGCTACGGCTAGATATTTGCTGTTTTTTTTTGCATTGTATGTCTCGCCATCCTGAGACATAATATGTTAAGTCTCAATATGTCTAGTAATTACTCTGGCTAAAACGTCCTGCAATTCGAAACACAAAAATATATTTATACTGCTGCTTGGCGGATGAAATAGCCAAGCAGCTGTGAATTGGGGTGACAACCTACCCAGGTGGCCTCTCACATATGAGAGACCAATAACTGAGCTCCGCGCTTTCTACTTATTTTATTTTGTTTTACTAGAGACTGTTACCCAAAGCCTAACCGAAATAATAACCGATATATAATACAAATAGTAACGTAACGAATAATAATGTTGGAAGAAACAGTTCTTTTGGGAAGAATAATACGCTTCTACCTGACAACCCTGTCTATTTACCAAGTCTATCTTGGTCTGATTTAAGGCTTTGCCACTTCCATGACAAAGCAAAGAAACTAGATGCTACAACCTTGCATAACCTCACCACTGACTTCACGGTGTTCGGTGTTTCCATACATCCACGAATTATAAGCACCCAACAGCCACATGCATACGTAAATAGTCCTGATCCCACACTAAGATCGAGTATTGTGTCTTGGGTATCACTTATCAGGAACTACGTGAGATTCTTCGGTCTCACAAAACCCAGACCCTAATGAAGTATTAGTGGGCCGTACAAAAATTCTCATTGCCAATCTTGACACTGAGAATGTTTGTGTTTTTATAAATCTTATTTAAATACAACATCAACAATTTATTTATCAAATAATGCTTAAAAATATTTAAAATTCTCATGTAGTCAATCTTGTTATTTACAAATCCTCAAAATATTAAAGTGGATATTTTTGAAATATGAATATCAAAGGCTTCAAAGCTGTATAACAGCGAATATGTTTAGTCTCATACCACAAAGAAGTGGTTAAAAATCCATGTAAAAGTGAATATAAACGTAATATTTTGATTTGTTATAAAAAGCAATTATGTTTGTTGCTCGCTATTGCTGTGTCAATTTTACTGTTGTGTACTTTGGACTTTTGGACTCATATATTATGTGTAATATGTTTTAGTTTGTATTCATAATTGATACTCCTAAGAACTTCATTCCATGTAGACATAGGATACAATGTCAAACAACATTACCATTTATTATCAAAACTGCAGGGGGATCCGAACTAAACTGAATACCCTATATATGAACATTTTATCAAATTGCTATGACATTATTGTGCTTACGGAAACATGGCTCACACCACAAATATTCGAAAATGAATTTATAGACGAGCGCTACAAAGTATTTAGATGCGACCGAGATCGTACTGCCTGCTACAAAAAGGACGGTGGAGGAGTACTTGTCGCGGTGCTAAAGGATATTCCATGCACGTGTATTCAACCAACATTTGTTACCAATGGACATGTAGAAAACATTCTCATTCAGTTACCGGGCACAGACTGTGATAAATATTTATTAAATGCTGTTTACATTCCTCCTAGATCACCGGAGCAAGTTTATATAGCCCATTTTGAAATGCTTCAGAAATTAATTGACATCTCTAAATTCAACAATTTTTATTTACTGGGCGATTACAACCTACCTAGTATTGAATGGCTTGCTAGTGGAAGTTGTACTGCTTCTACGGCATTAGTGTGTAGTGGCAATTCATCCATTGGTAAACTGCTTGATAATTTTATGTCCCTAAATAATGCACTTCAGTACAATGCCTTCAGGAACAGTTCAGAGCGGATCTTAGATCTATTAATAAGTAATAACAACTGTTCTTGCTATGCACCAATAAATTCGCTGCTGCCCCCTGATAATCATCACCCGCCGTTTTATACTATGGTAAATAGAAAATCAGATTACAAAACGTTAAAGGTCGCAGGCATTCCAAGACACAATTATTATAAAGCAGATTACGAATCAATTAATAGTGACTTGAGGGAAACAGACTGGGAACAACTTTTTCAAGGTTTGTCTCCCGAGGGATGCCTGGACGTTTTCTATGATGTCGTTTTTAGCGTAATAAAAAATCACACTCCAATAGTGAAACCGCGTTCTACTAAATTCCCTATTTGGTTTTCTAAAACATTAATAAAAATGTTTAAAAACAAAAAAAGGGCATGGATAAAATGGAAAATGTACAATAATATTTCAGATTACGAGCAATTCTCAATTTTCAGGCATAGATTTGATAAACAATGCAAAATCGACTTTGGCAAATATGTAGATTCCGTGGAGGATGGTATCAAAAATAATGTGAATCACTTATGGAAGTATATATCACATCGTAAGGGTAACGCGGGGGTTCCATCCATGATGACCTATAAAAATCAAACTTCTGATAAACCGAATGACATTTGCAATATGTTCATGGATTTTTTTCAATCGGTTTATGAACCTTCAACAATAGACAAAAATGGATGGGCTCCATCTGAAACCATTAGTGATAATTGCACCCTTATTTCTACCATCACATTTAGTGCCGAAAAAATAAAAAACGCTCTAAAAAACTTGAATTCCAATAAAGGCCCAGGACCTGATACCATCCCCCCGTATTTTCTCAAAAAGACAGCTAACACTATTTATGCGCCGCTGTATATAATCTTTAACAGATGCTTGTCCGATGGCGTATTTCCGCAGCTCTGGAAGAAGGCCAATATAACTCCAGTTCACAAATCAGGGTCCAAACAAATGTAGAAAATTATCGACCAATTTCCATCCTCTCTGCATTGTCGAAGCTTTTCGAGAAGCTCGTGTACAATGAAATCCATGAAATTATTTATAGAAATATTTAGAACAACAGCATGGATTTATAAAGCGTAAATCTACAACTACAAATCTAATAATATTTCTTGACTATTTATTTAATAGTATGGATCAACAAACACAAGTAGACACAATATACACTGATTTTCGAAAGGCATTCGACAAAGTAGATCATAAATTATTATTAACAAAAATAGCATATAATGGTATTCGGGGTGATTTGCTGCGGTGGTTTTCTTCATATGTTCAAAATCGATCACAAAAAGTTGTAATTAAGGGTTTCCACTCATCGTCTGCGTACGTCACCTCGGGTGTGCCCCAAGGTTCGATTTGGGCCCTCTCTGTTTATTTTATTTATAAATGATGTAGATAGGTGTTTCAAGTACTATAACTTCTTATAATATGCCGATGATTTAAAAATTTATAAGTCAATACGGACTCTTAGGGACTGCCAAGAACTACAAGAGGACCTCGATCGCTTTACAGATTACTGTGCAATGAACAAACTATATTTAAATACCTCAAAGTGCTCGAGTATATCCTTTACGAAAAACATTAACCTACTACATTTTAACTATAACTTAAATGTACACATCATAAATAGGGTGAAATCTATCCAGGATCTTGGAATACTGCTTGATGACAAATTACATCTTGATCAACATATCCATAAAATTGTCAATAATGCTTATCGTATGTTTGGATTTGTAATGAGGTCCACAATTGATTTTAAACAAGTTAGCACTTATCTACACCTTTACAAGTCCCTGGTCAGACCCCAATTAGAGTACGCTGCAGTAGTATGGAACCCACATTACAACAAATATGTCGATAGTCTAGAGGGGGTCCAGCGAAAATTTCTTGCTTCAATGAAATATCGATGTCACCAGAATTTCTCGTCGTATTCTAACTCACTAAAAAACTACAATATGTTGAGTCTGAAGTCCAGAAGATTATATTTGGAAATGATGTTTCTCTTTGACATTTGTAATAATAGGTATGACTGCAGTAGTATCAGCAACAGACTTTGTTATGTGGTACCGAGAGCGGTAATGAGACGTAGTGTGCGCGGATATAATTTTTTTTGCTGTTTCATCCTGCCGGACAAATGCTGGCTTACGCGCACCTCTGCGTCGCATTGCTGCAAATTTCAATAAATATTTTACAGATCTAGATATATTTGCTATGTCTAATGGGCAATATAAAAAACTAATGACACAGATTATTGTAGCTGCCAAGTTGTAATAAGAAGGGGTTTAAATATTTTGTATATATAAAAACTCTGGCTTTTTGTGTTATTTTTTTGTCAATTTAGTTTAATTCTCTCACTTTTCTAATATATTTGTTTTTAATTATAATATATCCTTAACTGTTTTCATCCGTTTTCACACGTTGTTAAGCATGTAATTTATATAAACCGTGGACAACGTTGTGAGTTGCGCATTTGTAATTCTATAGTTATTTTTAAATCACTTATTTTTAAGTCTCATGTGTAACTGTTTGTTTGTCTCTTAAATAAATAAATAAATAAATAAATAAATAAATAAATATTAATCGTACTTGTATGTTAATGTAACATCCGTCTTCCGCGTATTCGCGCGTCATTGATTCGATGCAAATAATGTGTACTTTTATTGTGCAGGTTGCAAGAGCATTTTGTCAGAATCCTTAACCAGTGACACACAAGTATTATCACATAATAACAGAAATTGCATACAACTTATTATAAATTGCCGATACAACTGGACCAAACTTCATATTAATATTAACTTAAATATCTAGTTTACTTTTAATACTACTACTACCACTGAACAAATACTTAATTGTTGATTAAATTTATTTGTTTGTGTAGGAACAAGTATTATAGCCAACATGTTCACGGTGGTCGCGGGTTCGAATCCCAGGGCACACCTCTGACTTTTCGGAGTCATGTGTGTATTGATAGTCAATCACCACGCACTAAAACGGTGAAGGAAAACATCGTGAGGAAACCTGCATACCACAGAGATTTATAAAACTTCTATGGTATGTAAGTCTGCCAACCCGCACTAGGCCAGCGTGGTGGACTATATGGCCTAACCACTCTCAATTACGATTGCCGACAGTACGCTGTCGGTTGTGGAGGAGGCCCGTGCCCTGCAGTGGGACGTATATGGGCTGATACAGAAGTATTATTGTTTGTGTGTATGCTTTTTATGTTGTGAATGATGTACTTACCTTGAAAAGACGGAGTATGCATTAACTTGATTTAATTAATTATTGACAAGTTCATTGTTAGTGGTAGAAGGTCTCTCATAAGTGAGAACCGGCCTGGGTAGATACCACCGCAATGTATATTACTCCCGCCAAACAGCAGTGTAAATGCTTTGTTGTGTTCGGGTTTTGAAGAACATTGTAGCCAGAGTAACTATTGGACATATTGAGACTTTACATTTTTGTCTCAAGATGGCGCGCAGTGGAATGCAAAGCATTGCTTTGTAATTTATAGTGTTGTTTGGTTTTGCTACTGCCCATGAGCTGTCGTATCGCTTACCATCAGGCGAATGGTATACTCGTTGTCGCCATTAATTACAAAAAGTGCCTTTTTTGAATGTCACCTTGTTGCTTTAGGTTTGTCTTACTAATAAATAAACTTTTTCACATTTACATTATTTCTTAGAGGACGATTTAGTTACATATGTAAATGTAAGTCATGAATACCATATAACACCATACAAATAAAGAAAAGTAGAGCTATTAATTAATTATAAAAATTAAATTACCTACCTAGTCAAATTGCTCATCTTAAAGTTTACAATACCGTTGCTATCATACTTATATTGACGTGTTTAACCAGCAGTCTAATAAAATGTATATCCCAACGGCTTGTAATAATCATATTGCCATGGAATGGGTTATGTAATCAGTGCCTATCTAGGAAATATCAAAGTTAGCAATAATTAAATTTCATCGATTCAAAGCTCATTTGTGGAGAGCGTCGGATGCCTGCATATCAGTGGACACGCGAGAGTTGCATGGGAATGGAAACGGTCCGCATTCGACAGTAGTGGAATGCTTTCAACTCGCGTAATTCAGTTAAACGAGTAATTTATGACTGGCCAAATTACTAGCATCACCAGTGTCCGCCTATCTGACACTGGATTCAACAATAACGATACTACATGCAATTTTTTTGATTGTATCTACAAATAACATGCATGTTATAAAGGGTAATGTTTTCACCTTTTCCCTTTATATTGGATCTATACTAATAAATTGGTTGTAAACGCGATAAATTCCCTTTATAGTTTATTGAAATATTTAATAATTTTAAATTACCTAATGGTATATTAACCTTACAACGATATTTTTATTTTCTTCTTCCCTCATCATTGTATGGGTATATCAATGTATACTGTACGCGACGACAGATCGAAATTGCATTTTTCTAGTGACGTAGTATCAAGTTCCAAGTAGTTTATATCGATATTTTTTTGCAACGCATTGAATTAGCATTAAAAATATTTAAGTCAAGTTTCCATCCATCAGCCAAAGGAAGTCCACTGCTGAACATAGGCCTCCCCCAATGATTTCCACAGAGACCTGTTGGAGGCAGCCTGCATCCAGCGACGTCCCGCGACCTTTACCAGGTCGTCGGACCATCTTGTGGGTGGACGTCCTACGCTGCGCTTTCCGCTACGTGGCCTCCATTCGAGCACTTTCCGACCCCATCGGTCATCCGCGCTATGTGCCCTGCCCATTGCCACTTCAACTTGCTAATCCGGTGGGCTTTATCAGTTATTTTAGTTCTCCTACGGATCTCCTCATTTCTGATTCGATCTCGTAGGGAAACCCCGAGCATAGCCCTCTCCATAGCTCGTTGTGTGACTTTGAGCTTCCTAATAAGGCCCATAGTGAGAGGCCACGTCTCGGTGCCGTAAGTCATCACTGGCAACACACAACTATCGAAGACTTTCGATTTAAGGCACTGAGGTATTTTGGACGAAAAGACGTCGCGTAGTTTCCCGAACGCTGCCCAACCGAGTTGGATTCGACGATTGACTTCTCTCCCGAAGTTGGACCTGCCTAACCGGACCACTTGTCCTAAATAGACATATTCGTCAACAACTTCAAGAGTCGAGCCCCCAACGCCGATGGGGACGGGCACAACATGGACATTCGACATGATCTTCGTTTTGTCCATGTTCATTTTAAGACCCACCTGTTGGGAGACTCGATTGAGGTCTTCGAGCATAGTTCTAAGGTCTTCCAGCGATTCTGCCAAGACTACAATATCGTCGGCAAACCGAAGGTGAGTGATATACTCGCCGTTGATGTTGATGCCGAATCCTTTCCATTGCAAGAGCTTGAAGGCATTTTCCAGCGCGGCAGTGAACAGTTTCGGAGATATGACATCTCTCTGTAGTGGAATAGCTTTCGTACTCTGATCTTGTACTCGGACCGACATGGTGGCGTTGTTGTATATACACTCCAACACTTCGATGTACCGATAGTCGATATGGCACCGCTGGAGAGACTGTAGCACAGCCCAAGTCTCGATCGAATCAAAGGCTTTCTCATAGTCCACAAACGCTAAACAAAGCGGCAAGTTATATTCCTCGGTTTTTTGTATAACTTGCCGAAGCGTATGGATATGGTCTATGGTACTGAAGCCTTTTCGGAAACCGGCTTGTTCGGGAGGCTGGAAGTCATCAAACCTGCGTTCGAGACGATTTGTGATGATCCTCGAAAACAACTTATAGACATGGCTCAGGAGCGAGATGGGCCTGTAATTCTTCAGCAAAGTGTTATCACCTTTTTTGAAGAACAGTACTACCGCGCTCCTGCTCCATGCCTCTGGCGTTGAACCCTCGAGGAGAACGGAATTGAAGAGTTGTCGCTAAAGTGTCGGATCAACTCGGCTCTCGGGTCGGAGGTGTAATGCTGTCCGTAGAACCTCTCGATCTCCCTTTATACCTCTGCCCTCGTCGATACCACGCGGCTGTCTTCCTTCTTCAGCCTAGACAACTGGCTTTGCCCAATAGACAAGTCTCTTGCAAACACTTTGGAGCCTCCGTTCCGCTCAATTGTCTCCTTAATGCTCACAGTATTGTGAGCACGGACATCGTGTCGCAAGGACTTCCAGATCCGTCTATTCGGCCATGAGGTCAAGAGTGTGGATCGAGAGTTTTTGTGGTCTATCTCTACGGTCTAAAATACTTAGATCCCACCGTATGGACAGCTTCTACCAAACCGCTGTTTAGCTCGTCCACTGCAAGGTTTTCTCCTAGACAATCAAAGCAATTTGTCAGGTCGAGTTGAAAGCTCTCGGGGTTTTGGATATGGGCGCGAGTAGGTCGGAGCGTAGATTTCATCAAGCGACGCCTTTCTGATTGGACATTGATATTCAGTGTGCTCCTAACCATTCGGTGATCACTGCCGGTTTTCACCCTGTTGATCACAGAGACATCTCTGAATATCTGTCTATTCGTCGTCAAGATGAAATCTATCTCGTTTCTCGTAGAACCGTCAGGACTCAGCCAGGTCCATTTCCTGCGAGGCGGCTTCTGGAAAAAAGAGTTCATCGCAAAGAGTCCCTCTTTCTCCAGAAAGTCAGCCAGCCTCTGACCCCTGGGGTTCCGTTTCCCATGTCCAAATTGCCCCACTTTCAACTCTGCATCGCTTCCCTTGTCCAACTTTGCGTTGAAGTCTCCCATAACAACATTGAAGTAGGTTTTGGAAGTATGTATGGCCCGACTTATGTCCTCATACATTTCCTCTACTTCTTCATGTGGGTGTATCGAGGTCGGCGCGTATACCTGTATGACCTTCAACGAATATCTTTTAGATATTCTGAGTATAAGGTATACTACCCTGCTCGACACACTTTCGATGGATACGATGTTGTTGATGAGAGACTTGTGGACGAGAAATCCGACACCTCCTCGGGACTGTTGGTCGTCCCCCCGGTAGAAGAGCAGGTTACCAGACTTCAGGATTATCGTATCCTCCCCGATTCTTCGGACTTCCGATAACCCCAGAATGTCCCAGTGTAACCTGCTCAATTCTTCTTCCAGTTCGACAATCTTCTCGTCTGTCCTTAATGTGCGTATGTAGTGTGTTACCAGGGCCAGTCGTCGTCGGGGGTGGTAGCCGGGGCCAACCCGGGGATTCTTAGCACCCCCTGCCCCACCGTAACCATAACCGCTACCATAGCCAGGAATAGTGGGGCTGCCGGGGACTGGGGGCCTGGTCTCAATATGTGTCGCCATTAAGGGGGGGTATTTGCCAATACTCGCCACGCTTGGCAGGCGGGTTGGCGAGCGCAGTAGGGGACTGGCGTTAATGACGCTGCTGCCCGCCATTAACCGGGGAAAGGAAATAGGATTTGTGGGTAGAGCATGTTATAGGAAAGGAGAGTATGGCATGAGGGAGTGGATACTGCAGTCACGGATGGGAAGTTAAGGTGACTGCAGTAGCTCGGGGGCCAAGGTCGCGTACTCGTAGCACCTATACTAGGACAGGCCATGACCACTAGATAGGAGCATCCCTGATGTGTGATGCAATGTTAGAGGCATGCGCAGACAACTATCAGCTTTTATAAATTGACAAAGGTCTATGACGATACCTCCACTTCCAATAAGTGTGGGTAAAATACAGCCTAACTGGATACTAATAGAAAGGCAGATAAAGAAATTTGGTTCAAAGGAGATTTTTTGTGAAGCGGACACGCTTGAAAAAAACACATTTTTACCAGCAATATACGTCTCACTACAGAGCACGAGCCTTCTGTACAGTGGCGTAACAATAGGGTGGCAGAGTGCGCAAAATGCCACGGGCCCCGGGCCTAAGGGGCCCCCGGCCCGGCAGGGCCCTGGTCTGACAGGATCTCAGGCCCGACAGGGCCCTAGCTCGATAGGGCCTCGAGTTTAAGCCCAACAGGGTGTAAGCACAGAAAAATATAACTTTAATGACGAAATTATTAATATAAAAAAATTTACTACATTTTAAGCATGACAAACATTTCATCATGTAGGTATTTGATTTAAATGTTTTGATTTTGTTTCATTATAGTCTAACTTAGAAACTAATAAATTATGATTTAATGAATATTAATTTAATATTTTCCAAATAAATCTTAACGTGTCTTGTTCTAGATATGATTTTAGTGGTAGCGAAAAACGAAAGAAAAAGAGGGAGTCTAAAATAAGTCAGTATTTTCGGAACGAGCAATTTATCGATGAGTCTGGGAACTGTTAATTCCATTTGGATTAAACTAAAATTCCATAATACCAAATCCCGACGATAGATAATATTCAGACCCAAAACAACCACAAGTACGAGCAAACATGAAATTGAACCATAGTTAGAAGTGGAAAATATTAAATCTCCATATATTGCAGATAAGTGTAATAAAACAAATATGACGAAGTGAAACGATTTGTGATTAAGAAAGGTTCACAGTAAACCCAATGGTCTCTTCTTAAGTGACAGTGCCAAGTAATAATAAAATAAACAAATTAATATAATTCTACGTTTCGCTGACGATATTGTCTTGATGGCGGAATCGCTGGAGGAGTTGCAACAGATGCTAGACGGTCTGGATTCAGCCCCACAGCGAATAGTTCTTAAAATTAACTTCGACACAACCAAAGTAATGATCCAACACCACCTCGATCCAAGACCTGTTGCTTTATGTGGTCACCAGCTCGAAGTTGTTCCTGAATATACTTAACTGGGGAAGGCCCTTTAACTAGGTAGAAACAATTTTGAGAAAGAGGCTACGAGTCTTCTCGTCACCTAACACCTTTTTCCCAAAAGATTGAAAACGATAGTTTTCAACCAGGGCGACCTACGGTGCTGAGACTTAGCCACTCACTGTACGACTGGTCCACTAGCTTATGGTCGCTCAGCGAGCTATGGAGCGTGCTATGGTCGGTGTCTCTTTGGAAGATAAGATCCGTAATAAGCTTATCGGACAGAAAACCAAAGTAATAGACATAGCACACAGGATTAGCAAGCTGAAGTGGCAGTGCGCTGGCTACATATGTCGAAGAACCGATAACCGTTGGAGTAAACGTGTTCTTGAGTGGAGACATCGTCTTGGGTAACGTAGTGTAGGACGCCCTCCAGCTAGGAGCGACGATTTGCAAAAGGTCGTTACCACATGCTGGATGCGAAAAGCTGATGGACAGGGTGAAATGGCGAAATTTGGAGGAGGCTTATGTCATATGTATGTAATAGGGAGAAGCAGAGAACAGCAAAAGGCTGATGTTTGAGTTGAGGTTATGACACCTGGAAACAAATTTTAAATGCGATAAACAGACACGAAATATCGAAAATTCACTTGGATTCGTGTCTTTTATATGAATTATGAACATTGGCGGTTACATTGGACATTAGATGAGGGGCAACAATCCATAAAAAAAAATTGATGCCAAGACCTTACACTCCACTTAGTTACTACTAATTTAGCTTTTCGTGGCCTAGGAAAATGTGATACTGATTTAGAGGAATGGGACAGATAAAATACTTATGTCCGAAAATACAAAAGAGCTAATTGCTGTTTTGGGACTAAAACTCCATTATATTTGATACAACTCAAGATTTTTCTAAAACAGACCAATTATGTGAAGTTTGCCGGTACTGTGTGATAGAAAGAAATGAAAATGGATTTACAAAAGCACTCTTTAGCCCGTATAAGCCCCATTGCAGGGCACGGGCCTCCTCTACGATCCGAAGAACGATTTAGAGTGGTTAAACCATATAGGCCACCACGCTAGCCTAGTGGGGGTTGCCGGACTTTACATACCATAGAAACTCTTACAAATCGCTACGGTTTGCAGGTTACGATAGGCTTACGATGCTTTCCATCACCTTCATAGTGTGTGGTGATTGACTATGAATACACATTTGACTCCGAAAAGTCAGAGGCGTGCCATGGGATTCAAACCCCCGAGCACCATGAACATGGTGGTGGCTGCGTCTGGACAATTTACCACCAGGCCACCAAGCACCTTAAAAAATAATCATAAAAACGAAACTACAGAGTTATTTTTTTTTATATTTACGAAGGGCCCCATTTGATGAATTTTGCCACGGGCCCCCGATGGGGTAGTTACGCCACTGCTTCTGTACATCCGAAAGTACAATTTAGAGGGGTATTATCTACCACCCTGACCTAGAGCAGGTTGGCGAACTTAACATACCATAGAAATTCATACAAATTGCCATGGTATGCATGTTTCCTCGCGATGGTTTCCTTCATCGTTTTAGTGCATGGTGACTTAGTCAGTCACAAATGATTCTGAAAAGTCAGAGATGTACCCCGGGATTTGAATCCCAACTCCAGTGAACATGTTTGAACAGGTCCGTTACCAACAGGCCACCACGTACTTTCACATACAAAAACAAAAAAAACACAGAAAAAATATGCCACAAAAAAGGATCCCTGCTGGAATTAATCCAAAAGTAACCATCACCTAAGTACTAGGTAGGTTCAGAAAATACTTATTCAGCTGTAATAGCTACCGCTCTTTTAATTAGGTAATTTTGAACACAATTATTTGCTTCTATATATAGACCAATTTCCTTCTTCTTCAACACACAATTTCCATGTGGAGTTGGAAATGACCATACTAAAAGATTTCTTAGATTTACGCGAATGTTACACATTGAAACAAAACTATTATTTACGGATTTTATCGCGAATTTAGTTTAATTTTTTTTTTACATTTTTAACTTCCCGACGTTTCGATTACTTTACAGCTTTCGTGGTCACGGGGCGGACTGAGGTATTGGTCGTCCGGTCTGTGACTGTTACAAATCAACTGATGATTGTTGATTGATTGTTGATTTGTAACCGAATCGAAACGTCGGGAAGTTAAAAATGTAAAAAAAAATTAAACTAAATTCGCGATAAAATCCGTAAATAATAGTTTTATTTCAACATACTAAATTACAATAATTTGCTTATGGTTGTTGGCAGTTATATGTCAATGATAATGCTTCTTAAATCACCTAAATAACGAGTTATTATATGAATATTAAACTCGCAACTACAAACATCAAACTGATAATTACTCTAATTAGTTCTAGTCGCATTGGATTCAACTAATAAACTATGTGCCAAATTCAACATAACGTTGACCAAAAATATGCATGACTATATTAGCAGTGTGGACTGAATGTGTTCAAGTGCCATTACTGTCCCGTTTTCACTCTCATAAAACAAGATTTTCAATCAATGAATATCAAAACAATTCCTAATATTCATTTCAATGTTTTATTTTTTCTTGACTCTTAAAAAGCTTAACGTGATTTGGAATAAGCATTCTTGCACAAAAGTTAGGATAACTAAATCCTTATGGAGTCTCTGAAAATTAACGAACAAGCGAACCCTTAAGCTGTTTTATATTAGAATACATGAAATCGTCTTACATTATCCACAAATATATTGTGATTTTTATGGCTGTGTTGCGCCTTTTTATTTGCCAGTAATACGCCTACCGATCGGTCATGTCTTTTCGTCCTATGATTACCATAATCACCACGTATCAAATCAGTCTACTTATGGCTTGAAGAATTGACATAACATTACTCCAATGTCTTCCTGGGGGCAGGCATGGGTGCCATATATGTCTCTCATAGCTTCCTAAGATTTTCCTTCTCAAGATGTAATAGAGTGTACAATGGTTCTCTAGAAAAGATCCCTTTTAGCAACAATGCCTCCCACTGATTCATCAAAACTGTGAATTTCTTGTATTTTTGTTTTATATTTCGTGATATTTTGTTCTATTGTAGTTAGTGTGTTAGTCCTCAACGTTTTTGTCCAAAAACCTCACTAAAAGTCCTGGAAATCGAACGTGGTGCCTCACCATTTACTATCGACAATTATAATAGCTACAAGATTATTAAGGCAACCAAAATCAATTACAATATGATGATGTTAAAGTTTAAGCACTACACTCTTTTATGCTATCTTATTCAAATACGAGTGAAATAAGACCTTTTTAATAAAACTATAATTGACGCTTAAAGTTTAGTTGATAAAAGATCAGCCGTGGAAGCAATGCACCTTCATTAAAGTCTCTCTACAACCAGCCGATCTTTCAGTTCAAACTCAAGCCATCTCTCCATATTCCTGTCATAGATTACTGTCTACATAATCTTCCTGGACTCTAATATTCTTAGTAACATAATAAATCAGAATGAGTTAGTTACTCTTACAGGCCTTTACTTCTCAACTGTTCGTCATGAACTTTCCATACGCATTATTACTGGCACAAAAAACGACTTAAGTTACTACATGTAAGTAAGTAACAAGAATAAATTACAACTTAAATCCTAAATGACAGAAATGGGGCTCTGTCTATAATGGCGTGGTGGAAAGTCTGATATCTAGAAATTCTTTGTTCACAAGTTGTCTTAAGCACGCGAGCGAGATAATGAGCTTAATGTAGTCTATATTAATTAATGATAATACGACATTTCGCTTGCCTGTGCGTCTCTAGAATCTTTCAGCCCCAACGGCCATCAGTCCTACGCGTTATTTGCCCGGCCCACCGCCATTTTAACTTGCTAATCCATTTTATGGGCTAGTGAAATGTCGGGCTCTCGCCTATAAAGTGGATAGACGACCTGGCTAAGGTTGGAGAAAGTCGCTGGATGCAGGTCAGTTCCAGCAGGTCGATGTGGAGATCCTTGGGGGAGGCCTAAGTTCAGCGGTGAACTTCCTGTGGCTGATATGGCAATGGTAATGAATAATAATCCTTACTTTCTAACTATACCGGCCACTATTATTACCCTATAATTTCTATTAACTTATGCAATTTATATTACATTTATCCCTTCGATTGTGTTTTGTCACACCATAGGTTAATTAATGTAAGTTCAAGTCAATTTTCTTTTTGTAGTTTTGTGATGTTTTTTTTTTGTGCTGGTACGGCAAAGTGACTGCAATTCACCAAATATAGAGAATGCAAACAGTCGAAATAGAAAATTAATCGGTAAGAAGTATTTCATTATCTCTCTCTCTCTCTCTCCGTTGGTTACAGTTAGAACTAGTGTTGAGTAGGACATGACTTGAAAAAGAGTTTCTAAGAGTAGCCTCATTTTTGTACTAAGCCGGTACAATGTCCCACTTCAATTGAAGTGAGGCGTACTGACGCTTATTTGTGGGTCATAACTTTGCCACACGGCTCACGTCAATGAAATGACATTACAGACCAAGTAGTACACCAAATATGAAGTAGTACAGATAAAAATTTGAGCCGCTCTTACATTTTGACGTCATGTACGGGATAAACGTACTGCCTCTTGTATGTCCTACTCAACACTAGTTAGAACTTTAAACGCACCACACTTACTATAGGTGTTTCACCATCGTTTACAGTATTTTACAGTGTTTACGCATACAAGGATGGAAGGGTTAACAACGTAAGCTCCTATACTTTATATGAGTTACGTTATTGCCCCTTACGTTCTACTATTACAGTGCTACCCAAACGCACCTTATCTGTATCAGTATATCTATCTAGACTGATATTCATATTTTACGACCAGCTTTAGGGCTTCCAGAAATTTCTATCACCATACGAAACGCAACAGTAAAGCATTCACTTCACGTCAACTTTCTATGAGACAGTACGACCCAAACGAAACAGTCTCCTTTGTATTGTAGCTGTAACAATCTACAAGGTTGTACAACTTATACATATTTCAATTGTATAGCTGAAACTTGCCGTGTATAAAAACTTTTTCCTTACAATATTCTCACGGCTAAGAAATATACACTTGGCGATAATATATATGTATAAATGTAATAAGTAGGTGTTGTTCTGTTTAGTCGCCGCCCACCGAGCAATCCTCGCAAAATGAAATGATTTCACGAGAGCCCGAAATTCTGAGTAAATAAAGAACAAAATATTTGTAGGCCGATTTCGTTGCGGAGTTTTTTCATAACATGTGCCGTGTGCTAGGTTTTAGTAAAAGTTCTATCATACAATTCTAATTTATGCTTCAAATTACATTTAAAATTATTAAAAATATTAACGGCAAAGGTAGACTGACAGGTCTACTTTTGCTTCTGAATTATAACAGCTAAGTGCAATAAAAATAAACCAGTGGAAAATTTGAGTAGAATTATACCTTAATTAAAATCATTAGATAATTTTTTTTAATTTTCTTTCAAAAAATCATTTTTCAACCAATATGTTTCTAGAGATTTTTAAAATATATTATTTTTTCTTATCATCCCATCGTTTCATGTCTTTTTTTAATATTTTTGAATTGTTTAGAACAATTGAGTTACCAGAAAAAAACTCTTTTAAATCACACATCACACATCTTTTAAATGTAGAAACTAGAAACATATATTACTTATCTTTAGAATAGCAGAGGAACGACAGCTTTGTTAGGATTAAAATGTAACGGCGAGCCCTGACAGATCACAGATTCGATCCTGAAGTTCCTCGATCCTAGTTTAATCAATAAATACACCCAACAGTCACATACATACTACGAGAGACTTTTCAGTCTCACAACACCCAGACCCGAAATCAATACCTGTGGTTCACACAAATATTTGTTTCGGTGCGGGGATCGAACCCGCGGCCTCTCGTGTCACAACCGGCGTCTAACCAACCTACGCCACGGAGGTGGTCAAATTTGCCATTTCTTTGTAAATAAGAATAAAAAGGCAATGAGGAACTACCTTCACATTAACTTCAAAGGGAGAAGACACTTAACGAGGTCATTTTCTACATAATTGTTATACTTATTATAAATACTGCGAGTTATGCCAATAACATAGTGTAAGTACGTCAATTAAATAGATAAGCTTGTATATAATTTTGATAAACAGGTCAATTTAAAATTATCAAAAGGTCTGGGTTTTTCGCTATCGACATTGTGTTGTGATTATTAATTATTCATTCATTTATGCATATATTGTACTATATCAACCGATAAATACCCTCTGCTGTACAATAAACATCTTAACAATCAAGGGTTTTACTGAGAGCATTTAGAGCAAAGTTGTTATCGCTCGCATATTCATGGTGGGTGGACTTCACATGATATCGAACTTGGTGTACAACCCTATGACACCCTGGCACTGCCAATTGCTTTCTTTTACCAATATTATCAATAATTTATTTGATTAATACGAGAATGCTGATTACAGGTCTCTCATATGTGACAGGTTGCCCGGGTAGGCTCCACCGCAATGTCTTTTTGTCTAGCTAAACAGCAGTGTAAAATTCAATTTTTTTCTGGATTGAAGCACATTGTAGCCAGAGTAACTACTGAAAATATTAAGACTTAACATCTTATATCTCAGGAATGGCGAGAGTAGGTTGCCAAGCATTACTTTGAAATTCAGGGTCTGGTTTGGTTTTCCTGTTGTCCATGAGTCGTCGTATCACTATTCACTTCCCTACAAGCGTCTCGCTATTCTGTGCTTTAATATGTGCATATAGAAAAGTGTTGTGTTCCAGACATCGCAAATCCCACAGTAGTCTTTGTGTAAACAATAAAGACCCCATTGGTGTAATTATTACACTAGCCAATAAAACATCTCAACAACATTATAAAACATTACACATTTTTCCCATCCTTTTTTTATTGCAATTAATGGCGATACTAGCACGCCATTTGCCTGATAGTAAGCAGTACGACCGCTCATAGACATGAGCAAAACCAAACAACACCATGAAATATCAATGCTTGGTAATCCACTGCGCTCGCCATCCTGAGACATAACATGTTAAATCTCAGTATGATCATTAGTTACTCTGGCTACAAACTTAAACTGGAATATAAGAGTACATCTACACTGCTGTGCGTTTATATTTATCTAATAACAGCAACTGCCAAGCCACTCTGGGCTTAGCCTAACGGACTAAGGCATATGTCCCTCTTAATCATAGAAGAGACTCGTGACCTACGTGGGTTCTTAAAATGATAAGCAGGTCAAATTGATCATGAGATGGTATGTATACCTTATATATTGTATCTATCAACTAGTGTTAGAATAAATAGTAATAGCAATCACAAATAGCAAGTGAAGTCGATAATAACATTTCACAAGTTATAATACATCAGCTAAATATGCGATTTGCCATTGTGAATCGGCTAATATTTTTAGACAATCTCGGGAAATCTAGAAGAAGTGAGGGAAGGAGGCGGCACACATTCCGCGAAAAATACCGCTTACCAGTAACAGCAATTTCGTGTTAGTAATTTATGATGTGAGAAAAGAGGTTATAATATACATATGATAATATTCTTTTTACATATTTTGTGAGGGTTAATTAGCAATTACAGAGATATAACAAGATGGTGATGTTATTTGAAATAGCAATAATTTCCATAACTACTATCAACTAATATTTTACTGGTATGCTGATTGTTTTAATATTTGTATTTTTATTTGAATATACTAAATTGTATGCATTCAATACAAATATATCAACAGACCCCAATAAGTAACCTGAAAATATCATTACAATTTAAGTACAGGTAGTGCCGTACTAACTATACAATTTACTAAGAACCGCTTGCACAAGCTGTGGTTAGCTCGGGAATAAATGTGGTCGCTATCCAATAAGGATTGAAACTAGTCTCACTCGAGTAGAGAGAGAGCACGCAAGTGGACTACAATGCCTTTAACGTACCCCCTACAGCCTAATCCCCAGTTACAAATATAAAAATCTGTTGAAAATACTCACAATTATAAATTCAAATATCTAGAAGTTTTTCAACTTCTATTTTGTATACGGCTAACTTAAAATTCAAGTCGCAGTGAAACTATGTATCAACGTATCGTAAAATCCACTGCACCAACTTACTTATTTATTTCAAGTAGCTTTTTTATTTCGTGCGATCAGTAGCCCGTTTTTGGTATTTTCTTTTTCGTTCTTAATTTATTCATGTTCGTAAAAGACAGAAGAGTCGTGGTGACAATGATTAGTTTTAAATCATTATCACCACGAGCCCTCCGTCCAGAAAAAGACGAAGACGAAGTGCTAGTACACCATATCTAAAACACTGTACTGACAGCCCATAAGCAATATCTTTGCAAACAAATCGATTGAGAATAGTAAGGCCAAATAACAGTTTCGACTTTACAGCACCGATGTTATAGCAAAAATGGTCATTAATTAAAATAAACTTGTTGTAACTGCCTAATCTCGTTTATCATAAAATTTTCAAGATATCCCACCAACCCGCACTAGGCGACGAGATGGACTTTGGTCCAAGCCCTCACAGTTGTTGAGAAGGCCTATGACTGCATTGGGTTTGATATGGGCTGCATATTATGAGTATTAGGTATGCGGTATTTAAAAACTAAAAGAATCGTCCATGTGACGTAATAAATTATAGAAAATAATTACTACGCTAATTATTCTACAAGGAGAAAAGTACAGTAAAATAATATAATACCTCATTTTATTATTATTTTTCTAAGCTCTTTTATTTTAGAAAGAAATCTGTATTTTTCTTAGATTTGCGTTGTATATTTTCTAGGGAGGATGCAAAAGATAGCGATGCTAAAAGTGGATTCCGTGAAAAGTACATAAACACAATGGCTCCACAAAGAATGGTGGTTACATTTTTTATTGAATTACGTAGGAGGTTAAATTATTCCACTGCTTCAAAAACTCTTCTTGGATATGCCCAAAAGTAGAAGAAAAAAATATAATCTTTATATCTGTGTGAATATGTTTTCGCTCTTCCACTTTTTAATTGGGTATTTTTAATTTAAGGTTTGAAGCTCGTTAAAAGGAAAATGGTGGTATCTCATTTGCTCCCACGTATAGTACATGAAATAAAAAATAAACATTACGTTGTTTCAAAAGTTTAGGAACTGTTGCTCTACGGTTCCAGTGAATACAAAACCGTATCGGTACGGAGTGGTATGATTTAGTTTAAAATGTTTTCATAATGAGATGATTTTTTCTGTTGGTGTACTTATATTTTTTAACAACATAAATATAGTAACAAACTATTTAGTGCCTTACGTATTGAGCTACGTACAGAAAATCTTTGTAATTGTGACCGTGTAAAATATGAATGATCGCTAGCTTCATTCTTATTAATACTTTACTATGATGACCTTAAATATGAAACACCTACCTGAATTAGTCAATGTGTTATCGCCGAGCCCCGTGGAAGTGTCGACATCTGCGTGCGCATCTGCAGACACGAACGCCAACAGCGCGCATGCCCACGCGCATATTACCGCCACTGATGACAATCTTTGCGCCCTTGCGCAACCCCTCAGGCGCCTTCGCTCGGCCATATCACATCACAAAAGTACTTCTAACTAGTCTACCACAACAATAACTCGAGTGAAAAGTTTTTGACTAAGTTATTCAAAGTTCTGAGTTGACTAGTTCGATAATAAAGTTCGAAAAAAAATGTGACCGGACTTGTGAGGATGTTATCTACAAGGTGCGGACTCGGAACGATACGATCGCGGGTGCGATTTGCAGTGTCGGTGGAGCGACGGCGGCGTGTGAGCGTGGTCGCGATGGCACTGTCCGGCGCGGATCCGCATCGCGTCCGCGACCGGCTCCTTCGGAGTCGCAGCGTCTCACACCCGACCGTGAGGAGGGCCACTGCGCGCGCACCCTCCTCGCCGACCAATCACGCCGGGGGTGGACCCGCGCGTAAGACGCACGGAAGTATATGCGAAGGCCTATGTACAGATGATAGCGGACAGGTGGTTTCGCGGCCGTAATTAGGCCTCTGATAACTTATTGCTACATAAATATGCTTAAACGCTGAACGATTAAGATAGCGCTCAAAACCCGGACGAAATGTCAAATCTATGCCGGTATTTTGTGGAACTTAAGTTGGGTATGATTTCGTCAAAATAAGGTAATTTATTTTACTTACAACTAATAAAAAGGTTTAGTAGTTGTTATTACACATTTTTTATTTGATAGGTAAATTATAACCAGAAATATGAATGTTATGAATGTTATTATCATGTAAATTTATAGTTATTTTATAGTTACAAGTAAAATAAAAAAAAATTAACTCAACTACATTAAACTTTACGCAATATAGGTAAACACAAAACGTTATAAGACCAAAAAATCCTTCATATTAACTCAATTTAAAAGACTGCTCTTGAGCTCATAATTGGAATCACGACAACTAACCATTAAGAGATGCATATGTATGTAAAAATATTTGAACATACTAAGGACGCTTAAAGGCAATGCTGGTAAATAAGGACTGTTAAATAGTATATAATGTCTTCTGTTAATATATGAGATTATAATTTTCCACCTCAATAATAGCTCTGAATAATTTCGTGCATAGTTAAAACTACCTGGTGAACATTTCCACAAAATATTTTTTAAATAAGATAATGCACTTTTCAATTGTTACCAGATTACTGTCATATTTATTTTTCGATTAATTACTATATTTATAAAATTAATAGAGACAGAATATAAGGAATCTGTTTCTGTGTCAGCCCATATACGTCCTACTGAAGGGCACGGGCCTCCTCTACAATCGAGAGTCCGATTGAGAGTGGTAAGTGGTATAGAAGGAATTGAAAACCAAATTAAAACTGGTGTACAATATACTAAGACACAGACGGATTGGTGTCAAGATAGTCACGGTGGCTATGAGGCCGACCACCTGACAAATGGTCACAGCACATCGTGAGACTCGAAGTAAAACAGTGGATTAACTCAGCAATGGGTCGACATCAGCTGATACTCGTATAGATGGAAAATGTAGCAGAAAGGCATGCCTACATTTCAGTGTTAATTTTAAATATTTTGCAATGGATACTTGTATCACATTTATTTATTATTAACGCCAAACATATGAAATAATCTTTACAGCGCTAATAAAAGGTACTGTAACATAGGCTGAAAACAACCATTTTAAAAATATATATTATATTTTCGTTTTGCTTTGTTTGCGTATTAAACCACACAATAATATCTGTAAATTACTTTTCAACTCTTCAAAATGATTGTTTCAATGCATGTAATATTTAATTCAATATTCTTTCTCATTCGTGTATCGGTTTAATTCTTTGTTTAAAGCAGAGAGAACAAGCCGCTTATTATTCACATGATATAAAATTAAATCACAAAGCATTAATATTTTAAAGTTTATATATAAATCCTGTCCAACTTTATTCCATCCTAATATTGAGTGACTTACAAAGTTTGAACGATCCCAAATAGTCGTTTTGTGGCAGGATGTTTTCCTCTTTTGTGAGAGCCCTTTGACGCACAGTGTAGAGTTCCCAATGTAAAGTCAAAGTTCCTTATGTTCGGACATCGATAAGTTGAGATATAAATTAAATTAAATTACACCCAACAGTCACATACATAGTCCAGACCCCACACTAAGATCGAGTCTTATGTCGTGGGTATCAGGAACTACGTGAGACTTTTCAGTCTCACAAACACCCACATCCGGAAAAAATATTTATGGGCCACACAAACATTTCCTCGGTTCGGGGATCGAGCCCGCGGTCTCTCGTTTCACAGGTGGCAATATATAGCAATATATGGCAATATAGCATCAGCATTCATCATCATCATCATATCAGCCACAGGAAGTCCACTGCTGAACATAGGCCTCCCCCCAAGGATCTCCACAATGACCTGTTGGAAGCGGCCTGCATCCAGCGACTTCCTGCAAACTTAGTCAGATCGTCCGTCCACCTTGTAGGCGGGCGTCCGACATTTCGCTTGCCTGTACGTGGCCTCTACTCAAGAACCTTTCGGCCCCAACGGCCATCGGTTCTACGAGCTATGTGCCCGGCCCACTGCCACTTCAACTTGCCAATCCTATTGGGCTATGTCGGTAACCTTGGTTCTCCTACGGATCTCCTCATTTCTGATTCGATCTCGTAGGGAAACACCGAGCATAGCCCGCTCCATGGCTCGTTGAGTGACTTTGAGCCTTTTAATGAGGCCCACAGTGAGAGGCCACGTCTCGGTGCCGTATGTCATCACTGGTAACACACAACTATCGAAGACTTTCGATTTTAGGCACTGAGGTATTTTGGACGAGAAGACGGCGCGAAGTTTGCCGAACGCTGCCCAACCGAGTTGGATTCGACGATTGACCTCTCTCTCGAAGTTGGACCTGCCTAATCGGACCACTTGTCCTATATAGACATATTCGTCTACAACTTCGAGAGTCGAGCCCCCAACTCTAATAGGGGTGGGCACAACATGGATTATTCGACATAATCTTCGTTTTATCCATGTTCATTTTAAGACCCACCTGTTGGGAGACTCAATTAAGGTCTTCGAGCATAGTGCTTAGGTCTTCCAGCGACTCTGCCAAGACTACATATCGTCGGCAAATCGAAGGTGCATCAGCATTGCCACTCCTAATCATCTGCTGAGCTCCAAGTACATTAATCTGCAATCAGAAAGGTATTCACAGTATAATTTTACAAATAACTGGTAGGTCTCTCATATGTGAGAGGCCATCTGGGTAGGTACCACCGCAATGTCTATTTCTCCCGTGAAACAACACTACGTAAATGCACTGTGTGTTTCGGATTGAAGGACATTGTAGCCAGAGTAACTACTGGACATATTGAGACCTAACATCTTATGTCTCAGGATGGCGAGCGCAGTGGAATGTTGCTACTGTTTATGCGGTCATATCGCTTACCATCAGGCGAACGGCTTGCTCTGTCTCGTCATTCATTGCAATAAAAAAAAATAAGGCATAGTACCTCATATTAATTTGGTACATAATTTTGAAGTGACAAATCTATACTAACATTTAAAGCTGAAGACTTTGTTTGTTACCTCTAATATCAAGAACTGCTGGTTTGAACTGAAAAAACATTTTTGTGTTGGACAGGTTATTTAATATATATACACCACCAGGCTATGACGGAAACAGTAGCGAAAATCAATCAAATACAAGGAAATTTTACTCGTTTTTCGTTGTCCAATTGGTCCATATTCTAAAGTGATAGTCGGTATTGATCATTTTGTTCGCCATTTGAAAGTTTATCTGCACCCAAGGAGAGCTGGGCCAGACAGCATGTTGATAATAAAATTTAAGGAAGAAATATTTTTATAGGTTTTGTATATTTTGAGGAAAAAAACTCTCTGTTGCTCTGTGATATTTTAAATTTAGAGAATCGAGAGTTTTGGGAATATTCGATGGTGCTTTCAGTAAATAACCTTAACATATTTATTTGGAAGATTTTCTTTAAATCCGATAGATTACCTCGTTTTCCAAAATGTATTAAATAAACACGTAGATGTGTTGTTATTGTATCACAAAAATGCTTAAGATAAAAGTAACCATTGCAAAATTGTTGATATTAATATTTAATATGTAGTCATGTATTTCTGTATAAATACACCAGTTTTATTGAAATACAAAATTCTCTCACAAGTAAGCTAATATTAGTATTTATGTGAGCCATAAACATATTTTACGATACTTTCTGACTGTTTTCTATTTGAAACTTTAATATAGTTCAATTTGTGCCATGTGATATTGGATCTAACAATCGATATTTATTGTGGCGACGCTCCTGAAGGTCACTCACATTAGCTGGGCGCCGAAAATCAGGCCAATTCCGAATAACTTTAACAACTTGGTAACCCTTCTCCGCATGAGTAAATCTATCAATATGTTTAATTTTGACGTATACTAACTCATATATCGTCAATCTTACGGAGTCGCAGAATGTATAAAATTTAAACTGATGAAACATATACGCTGATGAATTTACATGTTACATATTACGAAATAACTTTATAAAATAAAATTAATTCAGTGTTGATGAATACTACATTTCTATTAAAAACCATAATAGAAACAAAACCCTCAAAAAAATATTGGGTGCAATAGCAATTAATAATCTAGATAATATGCGGCAATTTCTGTAAAACTTGCCATGGGTGGTATATTGATTATTGTCATGAGCTTTTGCTTTAATAACATGCCACAACATTGAAATTTTTCTAATCTTTTCGGTAGGGAGTAAAAGGGTCCAGCGAAGGAATTACACCATTAAAACACTCCATGTACTACTTTTCATAATTTATTCTAAATCCTCTTACGGTTCAATACATTTTATACTTTATACAAATTGCCATACCTTCTATATATTATGAACCAATACTCAATCCTTATATTAATTTTACAGTCCTTGATCTAAATATTTATCCCTTCTCCAAATCTCTCCATTACAGATGTCACCTCTATATTTTTTAAAGTCACTTGACATCTCATATTATTTTTAAAGTTTTACATCTAAACCCTACAGCTCGGCCATCCTACTATAAGCGAGTCCCTCGCGTTATACATAAATATAAATTGAGTCGAACTAACATAACGTTATTATACATTTCAATTTTTTTAATGATAATAAAAAAAATAAAATAACGTACAGATAATTTCATATTCATTAGAATTTTTTTATAGTAAATAAAATGTATGTAATAGTATCAAATGAATATCAATAATTTTCGTCGGAAAAAACCAAGCAACAATAAAGACAATACTATTGAAATTTATACAGTTTTTTTTTTACAAAACTACGTCACAATAAAAAGGAGGAAAAAAAAAAATCTCAAACAAGACGAGATAGTAAAGAAACAACGATATTAATCAATTTTAGATTAAGGATTACTAGTACTGCAATTTAATTTGCAGAAAAGTATTATTTAATGCATTCAATATAACAAACATAATAACATCTAAGCAATTTATATTGTTACTAGAATGTGTATAAGAAATTATTATTTTGAGTACAGACAAAACTACTACTCATCTATTCAGTTTCATTTTCAGATGATACCGATTCAAAGTTTCTATTGAAATTCAACCAGGGTTGTATTTTATCTACTGCGACAATAGTTTCATATTTTCTACCACGCTTTCGAGTCCATAGGTGTTGTCTTCAATCAAAATCTATCGTTATCAAGCATTTTTACTATGCGGTAAGGACCTTGAAACTGTACTACGAGTTTGTGTGATTTTCCATCATGAGGTACATGTCTCTCTACCCCGTACCAAATCTCCGCCTTATATTGTGTCCGTAACTTTCTATGTTTATTGAAATTAATAGCATCTCTTACCTGTTGTAATCTAATCTTTCTCCAGTCTTCTGTCTCCATCGTTCAAGTTTTCAATCGGAATTTTATAAGAGTATCCATAATTATTTCACTCAGCTTACCTTCTGTTATGTTAGTGATATTGAAGCCAAACAGCAACTCTGAAGGACTCTTTTGAGTGGTTTTGTGTTTTGTAGTGTTTATACCAACTTGAATGTTCGTAATGTGGTCGTCCCAAGATCTTTCATCTCCACCATGGTTTGACGTAGACAATGCATCCAAAATCGTTCTATTGAATCGTTCGACTTGACCGTTAGCCCTAGGAGTGGCAACCGCAGTTTGAACATGTTTTATACCATACAATTTTACAATTCCTGAAATGTTTTGCTAGTGAAACTAGTGCCCTTATCAGTAATTAAGCGTGTTGGGACTCAAAATTGCTTACAAACTGTTCATTACCTGTACTGAAGTAGTCGATTTCAAGTTTCTGACTGCATTTATGCTGACATATTTAGTGAAACCGTCTACAATTACCAACAAATAACAATTTCCTTTTTTGCTTCTAACAAAAGGTCCCAAATGGTCTGCATGAATAGTGTGAAAGGGTTACTAACTTTTCAATGGATGCAACTCACCTTCACGTTTACCGCCAGGATTTTTATGATATGCACACTCTAAACACGAAGTTACGTATTTTTTTACAAACCTACGCATCTTTGCGAACCAATAATGTTCTTTTATACGTTGTAAAGTTTTCTCAAATCCCAAATGCCCCACATCGTCATGATTTATCTTTAAAATCTGCACCTCACACCTCGAGGTACTAACCATTTAAGCTCTTCTCCAACAATACGATAAACTCTGTCATTTAAGTTTTAAGTTTATAGTTTTTATGTATATCTAAAAGTTTTATCTATTGAAGAGTCGGCAAGAATTTCTTTAATTTTCCTTACCTCTTCGTCGGCTATTTGCACGGTAGATATCCAGTGTTGGTCGATTGTTGTATTGGTAAAACATCCAACACGTGTTGCTCACTTACCGCACTACTTACTGGATTCCTACTCAGTGCGTCTGCATGGGACATACGAGCACCTGATCGGTACTCAATTGAGCAATCATATTCCTGAAGTTGAATCCACCAGCGAGATATACGAGGTATTAAATCTCGCTTGATTACGTTGTGCGAAGGCATTACAATCGGTTAAGACCTTAAATGGTACTCCTAATAATATACCCGAAACGATTAAGAGAAGCGACAACAGCAAGAGTTTCGAGCTCATATGAATGAAACTTACGTTCTTCAACTGTTGTCTTCCGGCTAAAGTAAGAAACTGGTTGCAGTTATCCATTCGAGTTTCGTTGGGAGCAATATACCGGCTAGTCCCTCCTTACAAGCATCAGTATGTAATTCTATTTCCGCTTAGGATCGTACAATGCTAATATGGGTCGACTTGTAAGTAATAACTTTACTTTTTCGAAAGCTTGCTCCTGCTCACGATTCCAGAACCATTTTAACATTCTCTTCAGTAAATCTGTTAAAGGAGCAGTAATCACTGCGTACCCTTTGATGAAGCGTCTGAAAAATCCAGACAGTCCTAGAAATTGTCGTACTTCATGCTGGTTAGTGGGTCTTGGAAAACTAGAAACTGCTTCGCTCTTTCTACTGCCAGGTCGAATACCTTCTGCGCTGACTTCAAATCCTAGAAAATCAACTGATTCGAGGAAAAAATGACATTTACTAAGTTTTAAAGTTAATCCACCTGCTTTAAGTTGTTGTAGCACTTCTTCTAATCTCTGTAAACCTTCCTCAAAGTTCTTTGATGGAATTAATACATCGTCCATGTAGACAATAGCGTACTTAATTTTAGCTTCCTTCAAGATTTTATTTATCGTTCTTTGGAAGATGATGGTGCATTAACCAGACCAAACGGCATACGGTTAAACTCAAACTGTCCATCAGCTGTCACAAAGGCGGTTTTTGCCCTCGACTCTTCAGACATTGGGATCTGGTAATAACCTGAGGCCAAATCCAAAGATGTGAACAAAGTGTTACCTGCAAGCAAGTCGAGTTGATCTTCCACTCGTGGCATTGGATAGTGATCCCTTTTAGTTTTTCGGTTTAAAGCCCTGTAATCAATACACAAGCGTTTATCGCCGGTTTTCTTTTGAACCAGGATAATTGGACTTGCATAGGGCGATGATGATTCTCTAATTATACCACTATCTAACATTTCCTGGACCATATTACTTACCATAAGTTTCTCAGCATGCGACATACGGTACGGCCGATACACAATGGGTTCACTATCAGTTAGTTCAATAGTCATTTCAGTAACTTTCGTAAATCCTAAATCATGCAGTGTATAAGAAAACAATTATTATACCTTGCAAGTAGATTTTCTAACTCTACTCGTTGTTCCTTGCTAAGTTTCGGATTACAATCTATAAATGTGTCTTTAGTAGCGTTATCAATTACCACACTGAATGAGTTCTGATGCTTCCTATTGGGACATTGTTTCGCTTCAAAGAGCGGGTCAAGAAAGTACCTTAGTTATATGCATAGGTTTAGAAGATATATTATAGATAAGGATTGCACCGCGACCTTCTTAATCTCGTACTGGCCAGGAAAATAAGTTAATATTCTTTTACCTTCTGCACCATGTAATGCTCCTCTCACATCTACATCACAGTCCGACAATTGCAAATCGGTGTTAACCGTACACTGGTCGTATTGTGTTGCAAGGAATAAATGTGTCATAAGTAACTGTTAAATTAATTTTACTTTGAGATACTCTTTTGAATACTACGCTTCTGGTGTTTAATTATTAGTAAATCAGGTTTTTCTGTGAAAGAGTGTCCTAATAAACAGGATGCATAAGAACAAAATCTTCTACGACATACAAGTCGATGGTTTCGGTTATACCTTGAACTTCGATAGTGGCACACACCACTCCAATTGGATTTACCAGTGTAGCCCCTATACCTCTGAGCGTCGGTAAGTTTTGATAAGAGCTAATTTGAAGATTTAGATCTTTGACATCAGAAATTCTAATAAGGGAACATTGACTCCCTAAGTCTAAGTGACAAGATTGTAGTGGATCCATTCACTTTAATATCCATCACATACTTGTTTATTCCAGTATCTTCAATCGTTAATCGGATACTTGCTTTTGTGAAGTATCCTTACTTAGGGCGGAACTCATGCCAACTCAGAATCTGATTTTCCTGTATTCTAACAATTTGAAGTAAGATGACCAAACCGATTACATACCTTGCATTTTGAAGCTGGCTTATCACATTTGATGTTGGCATGACCTAGCTCGTCGCAGTTATAACATTTAATCAAAGAACACCTGAAGCTAGGATGACCAACTTCATTGCAGTTATAGCACCTTATCATAGGATTAATATTATTACCTGATTTTGCAGAATCTGCACGACTGATGCCAAATCTCCTCCTTCGTGTGATATCCGGCTGAATCTCTTTACTCTGTCCTGATTTAATTGATTTAAAATAGTTAAGTACCTGTTCGGGTTCTCGAAATTGAACTGCATGAGCGCCAACTTTCACTGTTCGATCCTCTATGCCATGCAAAAGACAATCTACAGCTTGTTTTCCGGTAATTTTACATCTGTTTAATAAATTAACCTTTGCATAATAATAATGCTCAAGAGAATGGCCATATTTCACTCTATAAGCTAACATTTCTGTTAAGAGCTCGGCATAATCCTCTTTACACGGAAATGATTCAATTAGTTTCTTTTTTCCACTCGGGCCACGTATGTAGTATTGAAGTGAGACCCTGATACCATGTTTTTTGCAACGCCTGTTAATTTAGGGAGAGAATAATGAATGATTTCTTTCTCTACCCAACCATAAATTTCGGCACATTCTTCTATTTTGTTATCCATGTTAAAATTGTTTGGTCCTTGGACAAGGGGTCAAACTCCGGTACTACATTAGTGTTAAACATGATATTAGGTTTATCCGAACTCGTAACTTTGTCTACAATAGATATGAATTTCTCCATTAGTAACTATCCCTTTCCGTTTCTTTAGGTTGTGACAGTCTCGCCCTTCTAGGAGAACTTGTTTCATCATTAGATACCGAGATGAATAAATCATGCGTCTTCTCTTCCGTGTACTATTGGATCCACGTTCGTGTCGTGAACTAGATGTCTCTTTAACTCGCGACGGAGATCTTCATCAGTGTCGGATGATTTAGAATATTGCAGCCTCCATACTTTGAACGTGTGTACCTGTTGCTCTTGCCGTACTTCATCTGGTCCTATATCTTCAATATGTGCATACTCGTTGGTCAAGTGCTGCCCAAATTCCTTCACTAAATTATTCCTTTCTTGAACCCTTTCCTCGGGTTTTCCATTTAATCTTGACCCTCTACCTAGGGTATTTCTTATAGTTGGTCCTCCACCTTAAAACATAATTATTACCACCCTTTCCTCGGGTATTTCTTCTAACCTCAACCCTCCACCTGGGGTTTTCCTTAATTTTTGTCCTCCACCTAGGACACATGCATTACCAACCCTTGCCTCGGGTATTTCCTTTAACCTCAACCCTTCACCTTGGGTTTTCCTTAATTTAGGTCCTCCACCTAGGACACATGCATTACCAACCCTTGCCTCGGGTATTTCCTTTAACCTCAACCCTTCACCTTGGGTTTTCCTTAATTTAGGTCCTCCACCTAGACACATGCATTACCCAACCCTTGCCTCGGGTATTTCCTTAAACCTCAACCCTTCACCTTGGGTTTTCCTTAATTTAGGTCCTCCACCTAGGACATAAACATTACCATGTCTTCCTCCATATTCTCCCTCGTTTTCTTCTCTTTTTTTTGTATCTGAAACTTACATAATCCAGCTTAATATGAGCCAACCTTAAACAATTATTCAGCGTTAACTAATAAATAGTTAACATATTCACCCTAAATTATATACGCAATAAAATCGATTTAATGACCACGATGTCACATTTAAAATTTTATTGTAATTTTGATATACGATTATTCAACAATCGTAACTAACTGAAAAGCTATGTATCATAGCACTAATAATTTGTTTTCCGATGTCATGGCAACCATAGTTTTAAATATGTATAAAAATATTATTTTCAGCATATTAGATAAAACTTAGTATTATTATTTAAATGAAATACGATTTTCGTTATTAGAAATTCGTACTATCATATTTTCTAAGTTTGTAGCGCTTCAAAAATAAACAATTTATTAGAATAATTATGAAATCTTTCTATATAGAAAAATAAAAGTATCGGAAACGTCACAGTTCATAAGATAGCAATTGAAACATAGACCTTATAATTAATATACATATAAGCAAAATATCTTAGTCCTGTTGAATTCAAATATTTTAAAAGTACTTTTAAAAGCTTATTATAAAAAAGAAAAAAAAACTGTTAAATAAACTGAACTAATTTCCATAAAATTCTTTAAATTATTTTGCAGTTAAAATTTCTCATTAAATATATAACTATTATATAAAATTATATTAAAATAGATAAATTCATATTGAAAATGGCGTAATTAATTTGACATTGATTGATTAATTTTATTCATTTATTATTTTAAATGATATTTTAAAGTAACTTATGTTTTCGATAAGCAGTGGACGTGTTAGGTAGGAATTAAAAAAATTCCAGTAATCCCACTTCTGAACTAAAAGGGTCCAGCCGAAGGAATTACACCATTAAAACACTCCATGTACTACTTTTCATAATTTATTCTAAATCCTCTTACGGTTCAATACATTTATACTTTTATACAATTGCCATACCTTCTATATATTATGAACCAATACTCAATCCTTATATTAATTTTACAGTCCTTGATCTAAATATTTATCCCTTCTCCAAATCTCTCCATTACAGATGTCACCTCTATATTTTTTAAAGTCACTTGCCATCTCATATTATGTTTAAAGTTTTACATCTAAACCCTACAGGAGTTTACAGAAATGGTAACCCAGAACGTGTAGCTACACGTTCTTCTTACTTCTTACATTACAAATAAATATGTCAATTCGTACAATTACACATAATTTACCTAGTACCTAGTTTCCGTTGTAACTGGCAATTGTCATCATACAAGTTCATAAAACTCTAATTTTCATTTTCACCATATTTTAAAATAATCTTTGAAATTACTTCGGGTATGTTACTATCTCATCATGTCTCATTATACTGATAGTCAATGTGGTCTCTCAAAAAACTAAAGGTCAATGTACGTCCTTCCGAAAGGATTATCTTTATAGAAACCCAACGCTTAGCTTTAATATCATGTAAATTATGATGAGGTTTCACTTAATTTTATATTAAAGTGGTAGAGCTACTGATTGGTTTTGGACCAAAGTAGTAATGGGCCATTACAGTCGAGATGCTACTCTCTTGTTCGTGTTTCGTGTTTCATCCGGTGAGATTGATGGGCCAAATATTGTAGTTTTTTTTCCTTCTATTTTTGCCTTGTATATTAAGGGGAATATTAAAAGTCCAAGACTCGTAAATATTTATGAGCGGAGGGGTAATTACTTACAGTCAGGTGAACTGCTCGTTTACCGGGCCTATGTAACAAAATGGCTGGCAAATGAGCAGACAGGTCACCTGATGGTGAGTGCTCACTGCCAAGGACGTCACCAAGGGGGGGGGGGGGCAGGTAGGGGAAGCTGCCCCCCCCATAATTTTCTCATTCTCCACTCCCTAGGGCCATCGGCTGGCGACGCCTACTCACTGCCATCCATTAACATACATAACGCTTGGATCTTGGATGAGTTTATGGCCAATCAAATCTCTTTCGTAAGAGTCTTCTGACAAATTTTCTTTCGACTGAAGTGGTTCCATTATTTTATAGATTTACTAAAATTTTAAATTACTATAGCTTTTTTATTCGTTTCCTTCATTCAATGATGACTCAGTAAGATTGATTCTGCATTTTTATTGTGGTCGCTATTATTCAAATTTGAATATCCTATCACAAACGCGAGTCGCGTTTCGAGCTCAGTCTATGCATCCGGTTTGTAGAAGGATAGGATAATTGTACCAAAATATGCGAATACCCAGAATATGAGCAACTAAATTTTATTCTAAATTCAGAGCTCTAAATTCTATATTCGGTTTGCTATTTTATTATTATTTTACCAAAGCTCTAGAGAATTCGCTTATTCACTTAGAGCAAGTCTGCAGGCACTTTTGCCATCATAGATTAGTGAGAGAATAAATGCTTTATGGAAGTAATAAATACCACAACGTTCAGCACATAAAACATTTACAGTACTCAAAATTTACAAATATTTTATTGGTATTAGATGCTATACTCGACTGAAATAATATTTACCGAGGTCTGCCTTGTCATATCTCGCTATATTTGCCCATACACATAGTATAATTCGCTCACCTTTTCAGAAACTTATAGAACAACGCAGTGCAAAAGAAATTCAGTCCAGATTTTTATTTACCTTTGTTTTCTTAACTAATCTTTCTACTTACGTTTTTTATGTAGGGACAAGGACATGTTTGGATATCTTTTGTGTATTTATGGCGTAGTAGTCACTACGAGATTTTTTTATTGTTCGTACGTTTCAGACCTGGTACACGGATTATTATTCATCAAGAAGCCAAATAATCACTCACGACACAAAACAAATCAAATGATGCTATTTTCTAGGAACTACAACTCTGGTTTCAACTCAAGCCTCCCGAAAGATATCACTCTCAATCATTGATTATGAGTCTTCGACTCATAATATGGCAGTACCTATTCCTTTTTAATACGCTTTTATTAGCTTCAGACGTATGTATGTTAGTAGGTAACGGAATCTTTGAACATGATTTTGACCGCCTTCAAAACAACGGATTAACTCGAAATTTGGCATACTTATTAAGGACCGATGACAAATCAATATTTTAAACATTTTGACCCGTTATCCTTACTAGGATAATCAGGATTTGCGATTTTTGTTTTCCTGAGACCCGGAGTGTCTGCGTCAAGACCAATAAAGGAATCTACCGTACGCTTTTTAATAATAGTTTAAAAAAGAAAACAAAAATACGCTTTTATAGAAATTTGACTACAAATGAAAAATAAATAATAGTTTAAAAAAACTACAAAAATACGCTTTTATATAAAAACAGAAAATAAATTTAAAAATAGAAAATAAATTGGAATTAATAATAGTGTATGAAAAAATGATTTGATGTAAAAAAAAGCGTGGGGTGCTTTTCAGAATATTATTAAAATAACCTTTCTAGTCATATATGTTCATAAAATATTTAGAACTATTGATACCATGCACCCCACGCTTTTTTTTTTACTATACAATATTTTTTCTTCTGTATCAGCCCATATACGTCCCACTGCAGGGCACGGGCCTCCTCTACAATCGAGAGTACGATTGAGAGTGGTTAGGCCATATAGTCCACCACGCTGGCCTAGTGCGGGTTGGCGGACTTACATACCATAGAAATTTTAGAAATCGCTATGGCACGGGCCTCCTCTACAATCGACTACCGATTGAGAGTGGTTAGGCCATATAGTCCACCACGCTGGCCTAGTGCGAGTTGGTGGACTTACATACCATAGAATTTTTATAAATCGCTATGGTATGCAGGTTTCCTCACGATGTTTTCCTTCACCGTTTTAGTGCGTGGCGATTGACTATCAATACACACATGACTCCGAAAAGTCAGAGGTGTGCCCTGGGATTCGAACCCACGACCACCGTGAACATGTTGGCAGTCGCGTCTAGTCCGTTTACCAACAGGCCACCACGCACTTCAATTTTTCTTACAATATTTAATTCAAATTTCTGTATCAGCCCATATACGTCCCACTGCAGGCCACGGGCCTCCTCTACAATCGACTACCGATTGAGAGTGGTTAGGCCATATAGTCCACCACGCTGGCCTAGTGCGAGTTGGTGGACTTACATACCATAGAATTTTTATAAATCGCTATGGTATGCAGGTTTCCTCACGATGTTTTCCTTCACCGTTTTAGTGCGTGGTGATTGACTATCAATACACATATGACTCCGAAAAGTCAGAGATTAATTATTCAAATTTATTCATAATTCAAATTTATTATAATTTATTTTAAATTTTTAGTTGGATTTTGTATAAAAGCGTATTTTTTTTAGTTTTTTTAAAACTATTATTTATTATATTTAATCTCTGCATTATAGTGTAAACCCATCTCAAATGGTTTCTCGATTGTTGAGACAACTCGTGCCCTGCATTGGAACGCATATTGGCTAGTATAGATAGGTAATGATATTAAATCTTTGCATTGATATTTGCTAGAAACTTAATGGCCGCTCTAAACTATCAGTAAGATGGGCCACAATGCGCTCGGTAATTTTTGACACAATTTTCGCATCTCTCCAGAGGAGCGTTTCCAGGTGACGAATTTTACATTCTGCCCCAAAGGGTACACTTGTCATTGTTTGATCCAGTATCTATTTGCACGAAAATAAATGAAGGTGGGCGTATTTCGAAATGATTAATTATTAAGCACAAAAATTAATGGAAGTGGTAGAGCCAGGCTGTTCTCGGTCATGAGCCACCAAGACTGTCAAGAAGGCCTACATTAGAGTTAGGATTGGAGGAGGTTAGGATGCCCAGGGCGTTAACAGGATTGAGCATGCTTTGACCAATCACCCAACTAGCAGTCGTGCTTATTGGAGTTTGGTCAGGGCCGTTCAATCTAACTTCTGCCGTCCAGCGTTGCCTCCACTGATGTACCCGGAAGGTTAGCTAGCTCACAAGCTGCATGAGAAAGCTGCCTTACTGACAAATTTCTTTGCGGTTAATTCGCGCCTCGAGGATCGTGGTTCCCAAACGCTGCCTACACTGCCTGATTGCAGTTTCTCAATGGCGGATATTCGCATCAGGCCCTATGATGTGCGGCGTAAGCTACGGTCTCGCAATGTGTTGAAAGTCAGTGGTCTGGATGGGGTACCAGCGGTGGTTTTTAAGCTTGTGCAGCGGACTCCTGCATTGACTCGCCTCTTCTCTAGGAGTTGTGCCTGATTCTTGGAGGGAGGCCAATGTGCAACGATCCCCAAAAAGAGTGATCGGTCAGACCGTACCACTTACAGCCCTATCGTTATCACCTCAGTAATGTGTAAGGTCATGGAACGGATCATAAACGCTCAATTGAACCGCTACCTGGAGGATCATACATTGACTGTGTGCATCATGTACGCTCTTGAAAAAAATACGTCATTATGGTGTACGTGACACTGCGCTTGATGTTGTTTCTTCTTATCTGAGTGGGCGATATCAATATGTACAGGAAGGTGGAATGAAATCCAAGAATCTTCCTGTAAAACTGGGTGTAACCCAAGGATCTATTTTGGGTCCGTTCTTATTTTAGTTTATATTTATAATTTACCTTTTTATTTAACAGATATGTGTAATGTTGTACTATTTGCTGTTGCATTTCGCTCTTTTTTAAAGTGGATAGGAATAGAGAACATTTTGACAAAATCAATAAAACACCTTCAGAAGGAACACAATGGTTTACAGCAAATAATCTTGTCCTTAATGCCAGAATAACAAAATGCATTAAAATT
This sequence comes from Hyles vespertilio, assembly GCA_009982885.2. Classification (NCBI taxonomy): domain Eukaryota; kingdom Metazoa; phylum Arthropoda; class Insecta; order Lepidoptera; family Sphingidae; genus Hyles; species Hyles vespertilio. The sequence goes on from WUWR02000226.1 coordinate 102,578, forward strand.
GAACACCCTAAATGTTCCTAACTTAGGACCAAAATCAAATTAAACAATGAGATTTGGATGCCATTAATTTACAATATTTTTCGGTATTACGCTAGATAGGAAACTTCAATGGGGTGCACACATAGCTTGTCTTGCTGGGAAACTTAGTTCAGCGGTATACCCTATCAGCAAGGTTAGACAGCTAACAAATGTGGATACTGCATGCTTAGCTTACTTTAGTCACTTTCACAGTCTTATTTCCTATGGTATTTTGTTGTGAGGCTGGGCTGCTGATATCGAGAGTATTATTATTTTGCAGAAGCGGGCGATTCGCTCAATCTGTCAGTCAGGATACTAGAACTGATTATAAACATGATCTAAATTTCCATTAATGTCATGACGGCTGACAAAATAGAATAAAATTCAAATGAATGAAATGTATTTGAAATGAAATGTATTTATTGGTCACGTAGGCAATTAAAGAGCTCTTATGACAAGTCAATACATATTAGAAGTTAATCTCTATATACAATATATTTTCTATACTTAGTATTACTTATTTTAATTTCTTGCTTTATCGATTTATTTATTAAGTTTTTTTATTTTAAATTTATTTAATTTTTATTTATAATTAGTTTTCTTTATTTATTTCGTTTTTATTCATATTTTATTTAAAGTATTAGTTATTACTTTATGGTAATTTATTTGTCAAAGAAATACATTATTTACGTTAGTCAAATTAAATTATATTATTTGTGGACCATGAATATTATTTCAACGGTTGCGTAGCGGTTATAGTTACCACCGGATCCAACGCGGCCCTTCCTGAGAAGACTCGGCGAAACAAACTCAGTGGGCTTACACTACCACTGGAACTACGCGACGCGACCCAGTCCTGAGTATATCCAGCGAATAAGACTCAGTGGGCTTGTTTTGGGTCCAACTTAAGACAACGACCATAAGTATTTCCGAAACGTCCGTATGTTTAGGCTTACTGCCGGATCCAACCGCGGCCCCTGACTGAGAAGACCCGGCGAACAAACTCAGCGGGCTTCTACTTTACCCACTGGATACTACGCGGCGCGACTCATTTCTGAGTAGATCCAGCTAGTCAAACTCAGTGGGCTTGGTTTTGGTCAATTTACTAAAATACGTATTTGTGACTTGTCTTACAAGATTTGCCATATTTATTATTATTTTTATTTGTTTTCTCGATCGGTCGTCATATAATTTAATTGATTAATTTAATTGTATATTGGTTAATTTTTGAGTTCACCATTTTTGATATTTTTAATTATTTAAATTAAGTGGTGTAATAAGCGAATAGTTCAGGGCCCCAGGAGGTCGCAATGTGCAAGAGAACACCTAGTCCCAGGCTTTTTTATCCTCAATATATTCCTTAATATTATAATAACCCCTAGTCATAAGTTTGTTTTGATATGTGTCCTAATAGTTTGTTCCGGTAGCTGTGTTATCCAATTGGGAAGTTTATTATAAAATTTAATACAACTACCCAAGAAAGATTTTTTGACTTTTCTAGTCTAAACGAGGGTATTGCTAGTTTATTTTTATTCCGCGTATTAATAGTGTGGGTGTCACTGACCTTATGTGTCAAAAATTGTATCAAAAACTGTGTATATATTTTATTGCCATGTAGGCAGACGAGCTAGCGGCCCGCCTGGTGGTAAGCGGCTACCCGCTGCCTCATAGACCTCCGTAGTGCCAGGGGACCAGAACAACAAAGCCGCTGCCTACCTCGATGAGGAGTAATCTCTTTAAACCTCGTTTGAAGAACTACCTTGGCCTTAGCTAAGGCTCTCTTGTTGTGAACGAGAGGAGGCATGAATTTCCGTTTCTCCTCCTTTAAATTTGGAATCACGACGCATATTAAAAGAGAAATGCGTCCAAAGTGTTACTAGCAATACCAATGCAAATATTTATCCCGACATTATCATAATATTTAAAAAAGAAACCTGTATATTAATATAACAGAGAACAATAGATAATATTTTAAATAGGTCCAGCGTGATAAGCTAAGCGTATTCTCAATTGTATAGGAGTTCATTATTATTTTCAGCCCATATACGTCCCACGGCACAGAACTCAGACAAGAGTACGACGGAGAGAGGTTGGGCCCTAATATAGTCCACTACGCTGGCCTAGTGCGGGTTGGTGGACTTTTACCATAGAAATTCTATAACTCGCTATACGAAACAAGTTCCTAACGATGCTTTCCTTCGCCTTTAAAGTACTTGGTGATTGATTGCGAATAGTCATAGATGTGCCCTAGGATTTGAACCCGCGACTACCGTGAAAATATTTTAATCCGTTTACCGTTGTTATACCTACCAATAGACCCCTAGGCACTCCCATTTGATATCGCATCCATTGGAAATCATATATTCTCAGGAAAGATGGAGCTTTAAAACTCCATCCAAAAAAGGTAGCATAATATCCGTAATGGAATATAATTATAATGCTACAGATATTTACATTAAAATAGCTGCTTCATATTTTAGTTTTATTTGCGCTATTTAAGGCTGTATGACTTAAATTCTTTGCTTGACAGAATTTTTTTTTCTTTGCCTGCAGTGTGTTGTCAGTTTGACAGTCACAACTACATTACAGTTCTAAAACAAAAGCTATAATTCTAGCATAATTCGTACAACTCTCCTCTTTCAACGCCCTTATATCAAGCGTGTACGAATGCGATAAAATAAATATATGAGTCATAAATTGTAGTTATCTATTTCATTGATACTTGAGTATTCCGCAAGTAGGTAACGTGTCTTGGTGTTCATTTGTGTTAAAAGAAATTAATATAAGTTACTCGGCTAATACGTTTTGTCTATGATAAGTAAACAATTGTCTTTATAAAATAATGATTCAATAGCCACATACATTGGATTACAATGGATCAAACAAATCGTGGACGTAGAAGTGATTTGGATATAGACAGTTTTCGCAGTGATGATGCCGGGTATGACCGAGCTCGTATGCGGAGACAGTCTGGTGGTTTCGTAGATTTAGGAAATGAATCACAATATGGCACAGGAGGTCACCAAGCATCTGGAGCCAATGAGATTTTTGCAGACATACAGGTAATATTTGTGTTCTACTTATAAAAAATGTGTTCAGTTCTTAAGTACACCACTAAATGAAAGTTCTGTGAATTAGTTTAATGACGTAAATTAGACAACTTATGTTGGGCCCCTTGAATTGATGTTCTAACCAAAATTATATTTAAGAATTGAAAAAACATGTAATATTTACAACAGCTGTTTATAATGTCAATGATACATCATCCTTTATTTATACTGATTAGTCATACATAAACATTTGCATGTTGCAGGGAGATGTTCCCTGGTGGAAGTCTAACTTCTTCATATCACAACCAGTGCTATTTGGGACATGGGATGGTGTGTTTACATCATGCCTTATCAATATATTTGGTGTCATTGTATTCCTGCGGTCTGGATGGATGGTGGGACAAGCAGGATTAGTACATACAATTACTATAGTTGTTTTTACAGGTAATATTTTATTTATTTCTGTTTCTTTATGGTACATTATTCATTATTCATATAAGACTACAGTCTTGTATTTTGAAGTAAGTGAAAAGTACTTAAGTATTGCTCAAAAAAAATATACAAAGTCTTTTTCAATCTGACTTTATTGGACCTTACATGAGGTGGGCACTATGTATCTTGCAAGCTTGGTGAAGAACAATTTTACTCTTTATTTTATGATTGAAAAGCTACCTTATTTCTACTGTTTTGTTGGATACAAATTTCAATATTTTATTGAGATGCTTGTATGCATATCAGAAACTCTTTGCAATCCTATAAAAGTGATAATTGATTATGAAATGCTTAATCAACTACAATTCATTTCAATTACTATACTCATAGAAATACCCTGATTATTAATTAAAGACAATACCCATCAAGATGAACCTGACAGCCAACCTCCTCCTCCTTTGTTATTTACATAACAAAGGAGTCTACTCAGGAAATCCCAAGAAGAGACCTATGTTTGGTAGGGTCCTTCCTATAGCTAAATATATAGCACTAGCGGTCGGGCCCGGCTCCGCCTGGGTGCATACATGTTTTAAAATGGTGGTCAAAATGTTCTGACTATCAGTTTAGAATATTGTCCAATCGGACCACGAAAAACGAACAAAATTTCCTCATATTTGCTAGAAATATCACTACTGCTTTCTTCCTTTAGGTCATAGCGTGATGATATATAGCCTATAGCCTTCTTCGATAAATGGACTACCCAACACTGAAAGAATCATTCAAATCGGACCAGTAGTTCCAGAGATTAGCACGTTCAAACAAACAAACTCTGCAGCTTTATAATATTAGTATAGATTCAATAATGTATCCTAGCCCTAACACTTAAACTAGTGCACATTGATTTGATATTGTTTGTTTCAGTGTTTGTAGCATTGATCTCAGTACTATCAGCGGTGGGAATATGTGAGAGATGTAGGATAGAGAGTGGAGGAGTTTATTTCCTGATAGCACACACTTTAGGATCACGAATGGGTGGTGCACTGGGCATAATTTACTGCTTTGGACAGGTAATATTATGATGAGTCAGTATTATGTAAGAGGAGATCTACATATTGTCTATTTGTAAACCTTAATTGCTTTAATTTGAATTTATATTAAAATAGCATAAAAATAGAATTATTGGGGTATCTAAATATATTTGGAGTTTATTTATTCCTTTACTGTAAATTATTTGTTTACTTTCAGGCTGTAGGTTGTGCATTAAATGTATTTGGTTTTGGTGAATCAATGGCAGACTTAGTAAGTGCCAGCCCGACCAATTTCTTTGCACCAAGAGGATTTGCTATTGCTGCTGTCCTGTTGCTTGGTACAATAAATATTGCTGGTGTGAAATGGGTGATAAAGCTACAGTTTGCTCTTCTTGTTGTTATACTGCTGGCAGCTTTCGACTTCTTCCTTGGTTCACTTACAACTGTCCCAGGTAAGACTTGGTATATTTATGTTACAAGTATTTATTGTAATAGTAGATTCAAGGCAGTTGAGGTCCAAGTTGCACAGAGCTCCATTACGTGTCTGATCGTAATTATAGTAACAACAGGACTCATTACTTCTGTATCTATATCAGCCCATATACATACCACTGCAGGGCACTTTCCTACTCTACAATCAAGATAATTATTGAGAATGCTTCGGCCATATTATAGTCCACACAGTGGTGCTTATTTATTCACTCATTACTAATTTATAAATAATTATTTTTTTCAAAAAAAAATTAGTACTATGCAAAACATAATTTCATGGTGTGTATATGCAGGAAGTATCCAAGGACAATTCACTGGTTGGGATGCAGCCACAATAGCTAACAACACCTGGTCTAATTACCAAGATAATTATACATGGTTCAAATGCTTTGGAGTTTTCTTCCCAACCATCACTGGCATATTGGCAGGCATCAATATGAGTGGAGATTTGAAAAATCCATCAGTCAATATTCCTAGTGGATCTTTGGCAGCCATAGGCACTGGGTATGTTTTGTTTTATTATTCAACTTAAACCAAATCATATTGAGTAGATTTTCTGATTGTTGTATGGAAAATAAAAAACATATTTTGATCATTTTTTATTTATCTAAGTATCTGAATATAACAGCAGATAAGAAATAAATTGTTAGCATTCGAGTTACAATTTGTAACAATTATAATTTTATTTATTTTCAGAACATTTTTATACCTCATGTTTGTTATAAACATTGGCAGCTACAGTTACCAGAGAGGCGTTATTGAAAAAACTTCTCCATAACAGCAGATATATCAGCGGTGACTGTGTTGTTATTGGCAGGCCTTTATGTTAGCTCCATGAGCTCATGTCTGGGCGCCATGTATGGGACGCCTCGTGTCCTACAAAGTATTGCTAATGAAAGGTTATTCCAGGATTGGAAATACTTGGGCATGGTGTGAGTAAACTTTAGAACCATTATTTTACTAAGTTCATTTCAATAAAATATTTTCTATCATTTTTACTTTGATTCAAAATGTCAAATAGGTTCAGGAACATATTAAATTGAGTTGCCATACAAAAATATGTTGCTCTTATGGTTTTAGAGGTCGTATCTAAATCAAGACTTTTTATCTTGTTTGTGTGCGTCAAGACTGTTCGTGATTATTATTAGTACTTATATTTTTTTTAACAATTATTAAATTAGTAAAGATAATTAGTACCTACAACTCAAACCTAAGGCATATTAGTACACAGCCAGTTTTTGCTGTCATCAATCATGATAAAAAAAAGAATACAAGGGGTTTAAACATTATACGATAATGATAAAAATCGTGCAATATAAATTCTGTTACTGACGTAATTACAGTACCTAATCGTTATCATTTACTGTTAAGTGGTAATAAAGTTTCCTTTCACTTCATGCTAGTAATTTTGTTTTTCAGAGAGGGCCTAATAAGGTACCAATCTATTCTATGGTAGTAGTGGCCATAGTTACAGTCACCTTCATCATAATTGGCGACATAAACAAATTAGCGCCCATAGTCACAATGCCATTCCTCATCACGTACGCTAGCATTGATTATTCCTATTTTGCTCTTGCTCAAACCTTTGATTTGCAACACAAACGAGAAATGAGGTATGTGTTTTTTTTTTTATTTCTCTTTTATCACTTCATCTTTTTGGTTCAATTTCATCACTTCTGCTGTAATTATATGTTGGCCAGAATGCTTACGAGGTCTCGTCAAGAACATGATGATGTTCTGATTTTAATTTTCGTTGTAGGTTCCAAGGACACTCTCAACGAGATACTCAAGTTTATGGTGCTACAGGCAGTGATCTTGACCTTTTGTTCCCAGAAAGGATTAGACACAAAACTGTTGGAGTATGTTTATTCAATTTATCGTCTTTTTTAGTCTAAAAATTACTTATACAAGGTGATATTGGGATGTAGTATTTAATTTAAACCACATGTGCCTACCCATCCCAGCTAACATTTTACAAAGTTGGGAAAAACAACTTTGTGCTAGTTTAGTCAAAAGTCACGATCTTTATGGCTCAGGTGAGCTCCGGAACAGAACTGAAATTCAGTAATGTGGTAAAAATAGTCGCATATATTATACAGGGTGGCCAAAAATTCGGCTACGATTTTTCCCAAAACACATTTAAGTCATATCACCTGTAGTGCGATTCACGTAACTTTTTGACGCGCCGATCAAGTTGCGGTGCGGTTACAATTAAGTTTACGCTTTGGTACAAAATGGTATTCTTGTAAGTTTTTAGCTGCGCGTGAACTGCGCGTGAGCTGCGCGTCAACTGTACGTCAGACGTATGAAATTTGTTTGACATTGACATATACGCGCAGCAGTAGTAAGCTAAAACCACAGATCACTTCCAATAGATACCGCATTACGATAGTTTTGTTTTGAACCGAAAACGCCAACGAAGGGAACTGCGCGGGGGGTGGGCGGGTTGCAGCGCGGTCACGTGGACTTCACGGGAGAGATGAGGCATAAGTCGATAAATAAAAAATGTATCGATAGTTCGATTTGCCAGTAAGTTCATGTGTTACGATCGCTTCTATAACTTAATTACCAACTTGTTAAATGTTTGATAATATTTTTTCACCGGCCTGATCTGATAAATTATACCAACCGGCAACCGCTAACTACGAATAAAATAGGATTAAGATTTATACTTTAGTATTTAACGTTTTGATTTCTATTATTCACCGTGTATTTTTGTATACCATAATGGCGAAATACCCAAATTAAGTGTTGATATAAAAGATCAGATAAAAATATGAAATAGTAAATAACTAAACCTCACGCCCTAAAGGGCTACAATAACTTATTCCGTTTCTTGAATTCTGACGGCGGCTGTAGTAAATGTAATATCGACAAGTGACGATGAAACCCACTTGACGAACTATGAATGTTTTTGAGACGATATATACAACGTATGTTAAAATTAGTGCAATAGCTTGTGCTACTGATTCTCAATAAACCTAGTATACTTAAACTTATGATAAATACCCTCCTATTATAATTGAAAACGTATACAACTAGAGGGAAAAAAGGAAATTAAATTACGCCAAAGATAAAAATAAATAAAAATATATTGTAAAAGTACCTTGTTAACAAATTTAAATATTTCAAATTACATAAAATAACGTAATTATGGTAATTTGCAATTTTATTTAAATCAATATACAGGGAGCGCAAATAAATGGCGCACTTGCTCAGTTGGGTACAAGGGCATAATATTAATATCGTAATAAAAAAATAATATTTGGAAAATACCTATCCGTTTTGAAGTTATGACCGTTTAAAGTTTTAAGTTTAATCACCACTTTTTCGCATAAAATCAGTTGGAATGGATGAAGAACAAGATTTAAACACATACGTATTTTTTCGTTTCGTCGTTAATTGAACGGTTAACGAAATATACCACGAAAACCATTTTTAACAGCATCAAAACTTTCTTAAACTTCGCTTTAACAGCTGTTTACACATGAGTAAGGTCATGAACTCTTAGCTGTATAATTTATCCTTCTCTAACTTCAAAAAAGGATATTTTTTGTTTCATTTCAAATAAATCAATCAGTTAAACAGGGACGTACTTAGATTTAAGCGTCAATAAATTAACAACATAATAACTTTAGGTGCAGTTGCATCGTGAATGGATTGACTATTTTGTTTGTCATTATTTTCCTTAGTGTCACAAATCCAAACTGAAAGATACCAAGAAATCACACTGGTCATCGCTTAAATCATGTAAGATTGCGAATTTAATTATAACTAGAAAAGTTTTGGTAATACCTACATAACATTTAAATTTTCTAAATAATTTAGATTCATTGAAAAAATAATCTGATGACACTGATTAATAAAAAATAATATTTTTAAAATGATGGCCCAATTCGGCCCTATTAGTCAAAGGAAGCCGCCGGTCATAGTGTACTTTGTCGGATCCAACGCGGCTCGATTATTCTTCCTTTGAGGTCGCCGCCGCCGTTTGTGAGTGCGTGCCGAAAGGCGGCAATTTCTTTGTCGGTAACTTTTTGCCTTTTGCAAAAGAAGACCGACATCTTGAGGTGTGTTCACACTACACACTTGATATAACTTAATTGGATTAAGTACTCCGATATAAAAGTTACGTTAAAAAAAAGATCTTATTGGACTGATACTGATACTTGCTCAAGAGCTTATAATGTTATTTAAATATGTAATATTATTTTAATGTATTTTGAAAATAATGTTACTTTAAAGTGATAAAATTTCTTCTAAATTCTTATACCTAGAGAAATGTCGTCTACCATTATAGCATAGAATTTGCATATGAGACTTATTTGAGATAAAATTAGTGAAATCAATAAACACTAACTACTAATTTACTGCACTGGAGACCCCGTGCCCTGCAGTGGCACGTATATGGTCTGATACAGTAGTAATACTAATTGTTCAGATGAATTATTATAAACTCAAATAGGAAAGCTTTGTATCTAATGTGAACAGGCCTTTATCTTTCAAGAATCAAAATAATAATTTATTTTTTATTAGTTGAATTCGGATTGCGATCGCGTGTGCATGTATTAGTCGTGTGCATATTATTGTAAATTCGTTTTCAGTTATTTTGAGTAAATTTTATTAATTTAACTATGCTTTGAACATTACCCAATTTGATAGCTTTTGATGTAACTTGTGGTATGTGAAATGTAAAAGAAAAGTGATTTGTGCTACCAAACTGTGACAGTGTTTTCGTGCGGGTTTTGGCGGATCCTGCGCTTCCAGCTTTGCCTATCAAGGTCATTACGGTTTACATTACAAGGTCAGTTAACTATTTGGTGGTCATTAATGACAACTAACCAGCCCATATGAGTCACCTACGGCCTCCGTGGCGCAGTTGGTAAGAACCGCCTGTGAAATGAGAGACCGCGGGTTCGGTTCCCGCCCCGAGACAAATAATTTCCGTGAACCATAATTATTTTTCTAATACCCGCGACACAAGATTTGTATCTTAGTGTGGGGTTAGTACCCATGTATGTGACTGTTGGCAGTATTAATTTAATATCTTTTTTATGTACCCTGAGCGTGATGTACACAATCGACTTATAAGTAAATAATGAGCTCTGCTTATTTATTGTTGAATGTCTACCGTTCAGTTGTAAGGTTCAATCACTTTAGCTTAACATGTTAAGGGGTAGCATGTGTAACATTAGTTTTTTTTTTCTCGGCATCTTTCTTAATATTCGCTAGCGCCATACAAATCCGTCTTAATTAAGATTCCTTCACCATATACTATAATGTATATTAGCAGGTGCGTCCGTTTTCTTGTCCACCCTGTATATTTATGACATTGTCATTTAATTACATTATTGTAAAACAATAATTTACATTATTGTTTTACAATATCGATATTTCTGGGAATTATATTATAAACATGCGTCAAACACTAGAAGAAACGCGTGATTTCGCCAAAAAAAGATGGCTTATTACGGTTATTGCTATGTGAAAAAGAGACGGCTGATTCTCCATCCGAACTCGACTGTTTGACATTGATACATTAACCAGTATAAATTGAGCTCGCTCGGGACCAAATTAATTTAAAGAATATTAGTTATCGATGAAAACTTATTGCGTTTTTTTAGACACTTTATTTTTTTGAGTTTTTGCACACATTTTATATGAACAAATCATTTTAACTGTAATATTATGTTCCCAAATGTAATTTTCGGCTAACGTGCGACGAACATGTGCTGGTCCACTACTTGGACGACACTGATGACGCGTCATTTGGCATCGGTATTATATCTATCTGATAGCTTATAGGTATTGGGCGCAAACACGCTGCCTTGCATTTAGGTATCTATTGGGAGTGATCTGTGGCTAAAACGTTTGCGTGACGCGAACTTGACGCGAGCGTATTAAACAGGGTTTGTCAAAATTACGAGAATACGAAAAGTGCTGTTTGATCGACTAACCGCAACTGCCCTGCAGCTGAACTTATATAATACGTGAATCGCCCTACTGAGTTTGATGAAAAATATATAGATGAGATTGAATACTAGTATTTGTATCTCGGACCTGTAGTCGTATTAATAAATAATTAATCATTGTATACATTGATGGATATTGCAATATCAATAGACATCATAATCAATAGGTGCTGAAACTCGCCAAACAACACTATGATTTCAAACAGATCTATGCGGAAATTTTTGTAATAGATTAATCCGCGGTTTACTTCTTATGAGTTTAGATAATTCGTAATTACTAAAATATCTACTTTGATAACATTACAGGATTTCACACCTTCCCCAACAGATTCTGCTATAATGAATGGTCGGATGTCTAACGGAGACGTAAATCGAGAAGAAACGAGTGTTCATTCAAAGAATAAAAATTGGTATTCACATTTATGTAACAGATGGCTCTCATTAGTTGGAGTAAGTAATAAAAACACGAAACTTATTATTTTATATTGACAGCTTTGTTGTACCTTAGTAATCTTAAATTCACAAATTAATATTCCTAATGGTTTTTTTTTATTTCATTTCAAATGTCCTCTTTTCGATCTTCATGTTATATTTATAAGTTTGTTTGTTTTTGTTTGGGGTATAAGTTTGTGCATTTGTTATTATGACCCACTAAATATTTTTTCGTTTCCAGGTGGCAATAAAGTTACTGCTGATGTTCCTCGTACACTGGGCATACGCGCTCGGTTGCCTGACTATCGTTTGGTTGGTGTGGCTGTACATTGGAGCAGCTAATCCCGCGGTAAAACCAGGACGTGCGTCAGAATTCACTTCTTCTTCCACTGGTTGAAATTAGCATTCCTACAAGCTATTGGGTACGAAAAAATATTTTTTAATTATTGGTCAATTAAATAATAAATAAATACACCCAACAGTCCCATACAAAGTCCTGACTCCACATTAAGATCTTGTCTTGATAAGTCATTATGTAGGTATCCGAAGCTTCGAAAGACTTTTCGGTCTCACAAACACCCAGACCCGTAAGAAATATTTGTGTGCCGCACAAACATTTGTTCGAGGCTTGGATTGAACTCGCTGCCCCTCATTTCACAGCTGGCGCCTAACGAACAGCGCCACGGAGGCAATCACAATAAATCAAATATCAAACGAAAAAATATCTTTGACATCGCAAGCCAGTCTAATGATTGCACATTATTCTCCATCGTTAGATTAATAAAACAATAATGCTAATATTTTTGCAATTATAGGAAACGACCCCTAGAATACGAACAATTAGTTGTGACACCCGTACATGCGGATATTACATTAGAACAAGAAAGGCTGAATGATGACAATGAAGACTTCGCGTCGCGCCGCCGCTACCACCAATCCACAGCGTTGCAAAGTCATCTGGTTAATGTTACCAGCTAATTCTGTACACTCTTCTTTATAGAAACATATAAATTGTGGTTGACAACGAATACGCAATGTGAGATAAAACGTTTTGCAATATTACTTAATTCACTGCTTAAATTTGTGCCTATTCAAGATTAATTAAATTAATAATATGACTAAATAATGTATTCTTAAGAAACATTAGAAACAGTTACATGACACCATTCTGAGGTTTAGTTCAATGAAACAAATTACTAAATATAAAAGTAGACATAAAAATATGTGTTCAATTTTAAACTGTAATCATTCTTTAATATCAACTTTGCTATCCGATACTTTGCTATACGATCTTCAATAAGAAACATTGAAGCATAGAAATAGCAAAGAAATACTTTGGACATAAAATATGGGCGAGATTTACGATAACAATATTTTAGGAAATAATTTACTGCCTGTTAAGTAGTAAATGTTAATATTAAATCTTAAACACGACCATTATGTTTGCGCATTGCGCAATCAAGATAAAATCTGTGGTATTTTTATCATACATGTGGATCATTCTATATGGTCTAAAATAATTCCATGCTGCAAATCATACTGGGTGGAATCGCTTATCGTCACGAAAAAAAATTTGCATGGCAAGTACATGATTTAGAACACTTTGGCATACTTATTTGATTTTTTTATGTTTTTGTTTATGTAGTGTAAAATTAATTTACCACTACT